>JAVYIG010007279.1:0-104297 GCA_035222895.1 Strongylocentrotus droebachiensis
CAGGGGTTTTAGGCGTTTAATTAAGGTCAAATGAGCATATTTTTCGTATACCTTATTATTTTGTGACACTGGCAGGTCACTATTTGGCGTGGGGTCCAGGGGGCGGAGCCCCCACAAATCAGGGGTTTTAGGCATTTAATCACCGTCAGATGATCATCTAAGGGCCCGCCGTAGGGCCCTAGATGGAATCCAAGGGGCAAAGCCCCCGGAAGCTTAGAGGTTTTAGGCATTTAATCACGGTCAGATGAGCATATTTTGATGCCTCATTATTTTGTTAACACTGGCAGTTAACTATTCTTTTTTTCTTGCTCTCATTCTATTTTATTTCTCTTTAATATACTTTTTCAAGAAACGCGGGGGGGGGGGGAGCTCGAGGCTCTCGATCCCCGCCGTACCTCGGGCCCTGACATGTAGCAATCTCAAGAATCATATTTTTTGCCTGGCTGTAAATTTAGGAATTTGTCATTTTCCAACAAACACATACAATCGTATAATTTACTAAAAAGTGAGGAAAAATTTCGGAAATTATGTCATTTCAGCATTATTTGTAATCCACCTTTGTGGAATTAGAAATAAACCACGTTTGAATTTGAATTCCCCCAAGCTCCCCCCCCCCCCCCTCTATCAGTACGCCAGTATCTCCTCTTTTCCTTTTTTCTTTCCCTTTCCTTCCTTCTCTCTTATTTTTTTTTTATTAGGGGGGGGGGGGGCGGGGGGTTAACAGCCTGGGAGGCAAGGCCCTTTCGGCCCCCCGATCTCCTTCTTCCCCCTTTTCTTTTCTTTTTCCTCTTCTTTCTTTCCCTTTTTCTCCTTTTCCCCTTTCCCTTCTTTTCCTTTCTTCTCTTTTTTTTTTTTTTTTTTTTTTTTTGCGGGGGGGGGGGGGGCAAGGCCCGCTCGGCCCCCCCCCCCCCTGGATCCGCGCCTGCCTAAACCCTCAAAAACTTTTCCATAATTCGTATGTAGCAAGATAAGTTTATGAAAGTATGTGCAAAATTTCAGATCAAAAGACTGTAGGATTTTTCCCCATTTTGACCCTGTTACAAGTATTGAGATTTTCACAGTGCACATCCCAGCAACGCCCTTTAAATTAACAATGTCGATAAAAAGTGTATTATACGAAACAGTGTGTTTAAATTGAATCCCTAATTTCAGTTGGCTGAAATAATCCGACTTGTAATATGCAATCCAGGGAATCGCAATTGCAGATTACATTAACTTTAATCGGGTAAACCCCCTTGTCTTACGCTATATAAAACTTTATGTTTTTGCAAGATAAAACTTAATTTCACTTTTGAATAACGACCATATAGTACTCACTCTAAACAAAGAGTGAATTTTCACTCTATTTTCACTTTCTTGGGAGTGACGTCAGTGATCACTTGTTTAGGAGTGAATATCGATTGATTTAAGAGTGCTCTCTCAGAAGAAAAGAGTGATGTTTTTTTTAGAGAGTACTCCTCACACAACAATCGACATAAACCCACTCTGATATTTCATTAATCTAAAAACGGTCGCAAAAACTTGCAAAAATCTACCGCAGTTCGTTAACCTTGCCAAGAGTTCAATCAGTATGACATGCAGGTGACATGTTACTAATACGAACAGGATTTCTCACTAGTGGCAATATGACAGGGTATATTGAAGTTGATTTCTTGTAAGTCCTTAGTCCTCGCGATCGTATTATACCTGTATATTTGCAATTTCATTGATGATTTCAATGGAGTGCCCATTTACTGTCCAGGTGTCGTTTGTAATTTCCCGATTGTCGACCGGGGGGGGGGGGGGGGGGGGGGGGTTCATACAATTTTTGTAACGATCTCTTAAAATTTAATTGCAGTTATTGTAGTGGGCTCATACATGCATTCGGAACCAAGATGATTCGGGAATATAATTTCTATTCTGTGAATATGAAACGATACAAGAAAAGATTGAATAGATAAAATGTAAGAGGAGATAAAGTAAACAAATATAAGGGGAGTAGACAATAATGCGACAGGGCAAAAATATGAAGGCAAGGAGGAAAACAGTGAAAAAGAGAAGTATGAAGAAAGCTTCTGATAAAATTATGGACTTCTTTTATTTCCTCCCAAGATGGGAGAGACACAGACAGAAAGAAATACAAAGGGGAGGGGAGATATAGAGAGGAAGGGAGGGGGGAGAGAGAGAGAGAGAGAGAGAGAGAGAGAAGGTGATATTGACAGAGACACAGACAGAAAGAAATACAAAGGGGGGAGATGAGATTTGGTGAGAGAATGATTTTAGATTGACAACAGGATGGCTTTAAGAAGCAGTCTCGGACACAGATTTGTTGATACAACATTTCAAGTTTTTATTGGGGTTAATAGGCTTAATCATTCATCAAGTCTGTCACAATAATTTGGCAATATATATCATAATAAAAAAATGGGATATTTCTGTAGAATGATTGACAAATAAAATGAAGTGCTCTATGATATATCTGCTAGGTCTAATAGATGCAAAATAATGAGCAATCACTACAAAGCTAAATGTGTGATTACTAAAAGTGCTCACTGCTTGAGAAACAAAATATAGTTATTCAAATTTTTTTTTACCTCAAAACTTGAGCCGTAGGTATAAAGGCAGAACAAACGCACACAAAAGATTAATATTACAGCAACATAATATGTCAGAAATATTTCTCACAGAACAAGATAAGAAAATAACTCCATTAAACCATAAATGACATGCTACCATTCAATTTCAGGAAAGATAAAGAAATCATATAATATATGTTGCTACAAAAATATATCTAATAATAGTTGTACGATAATAATTATGTTTCTGATCAAATAAAATGATTTTGATTTTGAATACACATAGACTTTTGTTAAAGCAAGTTTCAACATGAATAGTCACTACTGTACAAGTGTAAATCAGACATAAAATTTAAATTACAAAGAGACTTTACTATGAATTGAAAACAGCTACATAACAAGTACCTTCTGTTTGAGTAGTCAATATTTCTTATAACAAAACAAAGGAGATATATGAGAAACAGTTATAGTCCATGCTTACAATAGAAACATAATAGTTCATCAATTCTTTTGATATATATCCAAAGATACATCTGTAGATGTAATAGACTTGGGATGTGTTTATGTTGAAGAATCAACAAATGTCAGGTGGATAATATGCCCAAGATCTCTTAATTTACAGGAACTAGAATACAAAATCAAAATAAGATCAAATTATGAGTTCAATATGAGATAAAATAAAGCAAATCAAAATGTATGACAAACAATAAAAGTCAGATTGGTTATAAAGGTTTAGTAGTTAACACAATTTGTATAGGATTATGTCAATTTTCATTAACATAAAAACAACAAAATATTTCATGATTAATTTGAAAATCAAGGGAAATAAATGCAATCCACATAACTGCTTAAGCAAAAACGTTATGGTAAGATAGATACCAAATTATGTTCAACCATAATATAAATCATCAAGGGAAACAAAAACTGCAATGTGCATAAATCTTACACAATGAAATTTTCAAACTGAATTGAAATGTGCTGAGAAAATTGATTTTCTTAATAAACACAAATCATACACAGCTATAATTACCCACAAATTTCAGTTTTGTCGAAAAAAATTCTCCTGAAGTTTTGAATTTCATTTTTCTTGTGCCATTCATAAAATTTGGGTCAAAGTGAAGGATTGCTGTTGCATTACCGCCCAAATAAACAAGTACCTCTAATATATCAACTGAATTTAACTTCAAATTTTGGACGTGCATGGCCATGTTTCTTTTCTTTCTGTTTTACATGGTTTGTTTCCTATACCCTGTTCATACTCACTACCAAAGACGAATACGAATTGTTACCAGCACCACTGTACTCTGCACTCACTGTTCTTTTCTGGACTGCTTCTTGACCGACTCCAAGGAGGGTCAAGTGCTGAGTGACCCAAGCACCGGATGTAGATCACCCATAATATAATATAAATGTGATGTTATACAATATGACTGGTATCGGCCTTTCCCAGTGTGATCAAAATAATTCCTTGAATATTTTACAAAAGGATGGCAGGAAAGAAATCAGACAGTTTATATATAAGGCATGTCCTTGTGCGCAAACCACAGAAACAAACTTGTATGTCAGATACGACATGCTTTCAAATCCTTATATATGAAAAGTTACGTTGAGGCCTCGGTCATAAACATGAAAAGGGTATAGCTGTTCTAATTTTCATTACCTGATTATCATCTTTATATGAAAAGCTCCTATAAAGGGTAATTCATAAACAATAATATCTGAAAAATCATTCCTGTTGTGACCAGAAAGATGTCACCATTTGGATTAACAAAGCAAAGTTCCATTTTAAATTATGAACAATAATATACATACTTAAACAAATGTAGGAAAGGATATTTTTCAAAGAAATAGGTAATTACAAGTACAGATACATATACTAAAACTTAATAGGAATATGATGATGCACACTGTATTTTGGTAGATCTAGAACTTATTATAAGCATGGAATAACCTCTCTAGAGCTCTATATTCAGAGTTACCTGATTATGAAATAAGTGCTTGTTCACTCTGTATAAAAAAGTTATTTGTAAGTTGATATACATGAAGCTTTCTATCAAAGCAGGCTTACAGGCAAAAACTAAGAATCTCCCAGCATATCAATCAGTCAGACTAACCCAAAGTACACACAAGGGTCTACAGGCCAGCATTCAACAAATCAAAGTAACAGACATTTTTTTTTAGCTCACGCGAACTGGGAAATATATCACCAAGCGTCCTCTCTCTTTCAATGACAATTTATACAAACGCTATACATAAAAACAGTTTTACAGTTGGAATGTCACTTATGAGAAGAGTTCATTCATGTCTATATTAACTCCTTCAATTCAGAGCAGAAGAGAGGAGGAGGGGAAAGAAGGACTCATTCATGCTTAAAGGACGAATCCACAATCTCTACAACTGTTGTTCTATGTACATTTATACAGCTTTGCATATACAGCGCTTGACTTTATATTATTATTAAGATATATTAATTGAATAGCATTGTTCTATCAAATTACATATACAATCAATAGTAAGGTGACAGTGAGAACAATATACCACTATTTTAATTATCCACTCACCAAAAAGTGTCAAAATTCATCAAGCATTTACAGTGAGAAAATGAGAAATCCATCACTCACTTATATTTATACACTAGGTATGTAGTAAAACTAACATGCAATCTTGCTATAAGAACTCATTAAAGGTGATATCTTACAATGGTGACGTGTGTCTCAATATCCTCTCTCTCTCTCTCACTTTCCTCTCATCATACAAAGTTTACACACTCAATTTTTTTCTCCTAATCATTCATATATACAGTATCATCATTAATGCATATAATATATCAACTGTCTTTACTCAACAGTTGTGCTAAAGAATAAAATATATTTACATATTATCAATGACATTATGATCCTTATCAATAGTCTCTCTTTCCTTTCCAAACATCATACATATCATCTTAAAACAAAGGCCAAAAAAGAAAAAAAGAATTCTACAGATTATAAATATCTGAAATCTTTAACTAATGGCCCTTTGGGTATATAATAGCAATTCAAATCAACCGAGACAAATTTATGAGGAAAAAAACAGTAGCTAAAATGTTCCCCATCCAAAAGTTAAAGGAGCACCAAGCCTCTTCTAAGATTGTCATTGTGTCCTCATAAATCTGAAAAGCCTGCCTGTAAATGTGATATCTTATATGGAATTGTGGTAGATATCATATGTGAAGGCATCTCAAACTACTGGCATACATCATCATAGTAACATGCTTATTCTCCAAGACTCAAGTACTTCATATCTCAAATTATTGAGGTTTGGTTCAAAACAACATTCCTAGTGAAAACAGCTTGTAATTTTATCAGTTGTTCACTTATTCAAATCCAAAGAAATAATTGGCAGTAACAAAACAAATATTACTTTGCATCCAAAGATGGCAGTTTCAATATGCAGTAATAAAGCAAAAGGTATTTCTTTGAAGGCTTTGGAGAAGACAAAAAGCAAAACATCCTTTTCTCCTTGCCTCCCATTTCTCAAGTTTAAGCATGAACCTGGATTTTCCTTTGCCAGTAGAGTCCAAAGGCCATTGATATGATGCAAGTTCAGCCAGCTTCACTTCTGGCATTTATTATCAGATGAAGGTTATCAAAAACATGGGAGGACCGTTCTTGGATATCTTTGGAAATTGTTGTTTAAGAAAACGTAACCCTGTGGTAAAGTCTTCTACCACATTTGTTTCACAGTGAAATACATTCGATGAGAAACATGATATTTTAAAGATTTTCATATGACAAGGTAGTCAGTCCGACCTGTAGAAAGTGAATTTGGAATCTCACACCTCTCATACAAGTTGTCCATTTCAATTAACAGAATACCCCTCACTTGGAGAAAGTAAATTAAGTGCATTTCACTCCCAAAAATTATTGAAAATGTGTAAAACCAAGAAATTATTTTCTTTCGTTTTTAACTTATGTACGCAATTATTTTCTTAATATGCCACGTATCATCTTTCAAAATACCCCGAAAAATGACTCCATGACTATAATTATCTGTCTCTTGCATGACATCACCATGTGGCTTCTCCATCAGTCAAGATGACTATCTGTCTACGTATTCAGTCCCGGATGATGATGCCCTATCCCAATGTGATCCCTTGCGCACTAGACTTGTGCGTATAACTGGGCGAGGGCGATCTTCAGTGTCACTGTATTATCGCTTGGACGTAGTTCTCTGGTACGAGTCCCGTCTTGCCGTTCAGCGTACCGAGTAACCAGCCTCTTTCCTTGGATGACCGTACTGTAGTGAGATACAGATAACATCATCATTATTCACACATGAAGTGGTTCATAAGGTTCTTCTACACATGCTCTGGTAAGAGTAGCTTCAAGCTATATAATAATAATAATAATTATCCTTGCTTATATAGCGCCTAACACTTACTTTATCAGAAGTCTCTAAGCACTCTACAATAATGCAGCATAATTACCCTGGCTTTAGCAGTGCAGCTGTTTTACAGTATACAACTCGATTATGCATACCTTTACCAAGTTTTGTAATTTTTAATTATACAGAAAATTATTTGTCCTGCTTTATGTTTCTTCAGAATGTGACATCGTAAAGGCCCTCATTAAAACCATCCACCTTTCGTTCTTGAGTTACGATAAAACACAAAAAACATCAAATTTACAAGGCGTATGGATAGTATATATGTTTTTCTTTAAATATATATGGTTAGGATTACGATCGAGTTTGAGGCTAGGTGTAGGGTTAGAATTATGGTCTCGTACAGTGTTTGGTCCAGGGTTGAAGTTATGAGTTTGGCTGGTGTAGGATATTGACCAGGGAGTAATTGCAGATGGAGCACGTGTCATACAGCGATTGGTAAAGTTATTAAGACATGTTTGTTGAGACCCCTATTCACAGTCTGCAGTGAAATCACAGCCTTATTCCCTATCTTCGATGCAATACTCTGCTCAAAGTGAAAAGATACCCTTGACTCCTTCTGGCACTCACCAAATAATAGAGTACCATATAACATCTAGAAGATACATGAATTGTAGGCTTGGTACAAAGTTGGGTAATTAATTCCTAATGGTTAAGTCTGCTAATGCAGTCTGCTGGGCATATAATATCTTAAAATTACCAAAGCATTTCTATGAAACTTAAGACTGCAACTACAGGAAAAAACATATTTAATATGACATATAAATGGATATTGGCATATGGGTTTTTGTTGTTATTGACATGTTTTATGTCCCTCGAAACAGAATGGATAGAAAATTATAAACTTACCATTGACTATGATCTGGTTCGGTTGAAAAGATAGTTCCGACTCATTATCAGCATCACATGCGTATAAAGTCCGCACACATATTCCCCTAGAAAGAACACATCGATGGAAATAAGATTAGGTTCATATCATTTACAGAAAGTGATAATATACCAGAGGAATAGGAGTAAAATTTATCACAGCTCAATAAAATGATACATCATGATTTAGAGTATTTAACCCATATGTTTTCAATATTTGTGTGTAATCTAAAATATATTTCATAATACATATTTTCAAAACTGATTGTGTATTCAACAAACACATTCAAATATGCATACTGCTTTTATTACACATTATGTTTATATTCATGAAACAGATTAGGCATGTTCATTTCCAAAGGTTTGCCGACATTTCATCAATATGATTTTGATGACAAAACAATATCTCTGAGTAGTACTTTTCAAGCACAAAAGTTCTATCTCTGCTTAAGGTAAATGGTGCAAATTCATTCAAAAAAGTATTCTAATCATCCAACTATTTCTTTCTCTTTGTTAAGATGAATTGGTAAGATGGATTAGGTCATTGTAATTGCTAAACGGTGAAAGCTCAATATTCTTCATGTCTTTTTCTCTCTTCTCTCTCTCTCTCTCTCGTATCTAAGTGCATAGAGACAATTTTGTAATATGCGCTATATAAGAATTGAACAGTATTATTATCATAGATGTTTTAAACATTGACAATTCCAACTTGTTTTATTGCATTTTGCACTTTTTGCGGAAGGGGAGGGGATTTGTTTTCTTTTTTAAAGCAATACTGCACTGATGAACTTTGTGCCCTTGTACCAGTATACTGCTTTTTGCACAGTGCCAGCTCATAGTTAACTTGCCTACATTGTGTTACCCACTGAACTCAACACTACATAAGTGTCGAATTCAGTGGAACCAACAGAGCAGTGAGTTACGGGACCATACTGCAACAGCTGACCTGAGATGGCGCTAGAGGAAGTGCTTCTAGTACAGTATGGCTTTAAGTAATGCCCCCCCCCCCCACCCCCCTCCATGGGATCATGCATGATCTTGTAATTAAAATAAGTCGATACTAACTTCTTGCCAACCGAGTCGTAAATGGACTGATCACCAGGGGTTCCCTTTGATGCTGCTGGTCCAGTGCTACGCCTGTTAAAGGGCGCCATGTGATGAGCACAGCAAAAAGTGAAAATGTGATGTGGTTAGTTCCAAAAAACAGCAACAAAGATAAAACTAAATCAACTCAAACCCAAATGATGGCAATTTGCTTAGTGTCTCTATAAAATAGATCTATTGAAATTGTGTAAGCTAATCCTATTAAGTGAGGATATCTATATGAAAACTTCACATTGAAACTATAAAATTCAAAACACATTAATCGTTTAACAGTCTAGTTTACTATTGTTCAAAGTTATGGACAGTTCTTTCAAGAATTAGTGTTCCCCTCACCCCAACCTACTACACGTGTATTAGGAGTTGCTATGTTAGGCAAGATTTGGGGAAGCTTTTAGCTCATCAAAAGCAACTTTTGAATACATTAGTAAACTGATCAATCAAAAAGTTAACTAAGGTAAAATGAGAAAAAATTATCAAATAACTAAACAACAATCAAGAGCATAGGATTTGGAACTTTATATGGCACATGTGTTCTCTTCTTCTCTTCATGCAAATGGAAAAATAAATTATAAACAATTTAGATAATGGAGTACTACAGAGATGACAGTAATGATAAGCGTTGATTGAAATATGTCATAGCAGTACTTTTTTAAATTCTGGTTCCGATTTGATTGTAACTGAAACAACAAAATTATTAATGGAAAATAATCATAAAAAAAAAAAACTTTATCATAAATTACTAGATGCAACCACCAAATATCTAAATAAAAAATAACATTACAGTACATTATTAGAATACTACAAATTAGTAAACTGTGCATTATTAGGTGATATTAAAGAGCAAACAATGCAATGAAGACGGAGATAGAAAGGAAAGACAAAAAGCTAAGAGTTGAATAGGATCAGGCAGACAAAAAGACAAAGAAATGGATAGAGGGGGAGAGGAAGGTAGAGAGAGACAGAGACAGAGAGAGAGAGAGAGGGAGACAGAGAGAGAGAGACAGAGAGACAGAGACAGAGAGAGAGAGATAAAGAGAGAAAGAGAGGAGATAGATGGTAAGTATAAGGTATAAGAGGGAGGAGATTCAGAGAGAAGATGTATATGATAAGAGAACAGAAACAATGTAGAATCACATCAAAAGTTAGCAACAAGAAGAAAATTGAAATGAAAATACTTTTGCAGAAGAGGCAAAAAATACGATATCCCATGATTCCAAAATATGACTATTGAGAAAATTACAAGCTTGGAAGACATTGTTATTGTTATTAGGGAATGTTATAAATATACTGTATGAAAGGAACAAGAAACAGAAAGTGACTACCATACATGGCTTTACATTCGCTAATAACATAAAGTCAAACCATAAACCGATTTCAAACCATAAACCTAATTCAAACCGAGAAAGAAACTATTACAAGAAAAATGATCAAGCAACCTATTAAGAAAGCAACCTATTAATAAAGCAAACTTCAATATCATAACACAAGACATGAAAGACTGTACACGGATGAGATCTGTATCAGTGTTTATGGAACTGTAATTTGAATGTACATGTTTAGGGACCAGAGTTGCACAATATGGGCATTTTCCAGCACAGAGACAGATTTATGATACTTAGGTCTTATAATATATGTTGGCATATACAAATCAAAGCCAATCTAATCATTTGAGCACTGTATAACCTAAACCAAAGTCATAAAACATTAATAAGAATTGTTGAATGCTCTATTTAAGAGTAGACCTTGCATTGCTTTATATAATAATACTTCTAAACCAAATCTATAAATGTGAATTCTTTTACCATCTCTATGATCTCAAGCAATGTGCAAAAACTAGCAAAATAAAACCCTTTTTTGACAGTTCAAACTACAGGAAAAATTGACTATATTTCCCCAATCTATTTAATAATTCCATTAATATTACTTTATGAATTATGTATCAAAAGGAATTGTTGAGTTAATGAATTGGATATTGTAAGAGGTGACAAAAAATACTAGGTATACATATATGAACCCCTGATGTAAAGTTGTGTAAGGTGTCAAGTTATATATGTATGAATATATTAGTGGCATGAATGTTTTAGTATGACGTGTAACATGAAAACGTTGTTAGTATCAGAAACCAGACATGCAAACAGAACTCTAGTTGGATTCGTCTTGCCACAGAGCAAGGGTAATTAACGTACTGTGATGATGATGATGCGCTTGAACTAGATGATTCACTCTTAGATCTTATTGGTCCTTCATGATTGTCCCTGCATGAGATTAACCAATAGCAGATGAGCTTATAAAGAAGAGAGCAGCTTTGCTCGATGTTGGTTAGGCATACAGAAGAGCATGTAAGATTAGGCAGTAATATAATAGCATATGAAGTTAGATGAAAGCCTTTCCACCAGCTACAGTATGCAATGTTGTTACTATTCATTATCAAATTCGACCAAAGACTTGAAAACTATGAATGATTGTTAAGATATAAATTCTGACTAAATACTGCACATAATTGATACTTTATGAATTGATGGATTCATTATATTGGTCTTGTACTATATGGACATCTTTGATTACTTTGACTGACTGCTAAATTGATCTAATTAAATGAATGAATGTTGATTGACCAAGTGACTGATTGATTGGTTCATATCAAAAGTGAGCCATTATGCATGTATGAACTGACTGCTCTCATAAACCCTGAATGAGGACACAAATTTGCAATGCTCTTGTGATTGATTTTCTTTCCTGCTTATTCTTCATATCATCTTCATTTTTGATAATCTATACATCTCATTAGATAAAGCCTTTACAAGCCATCTATTTAATACAAATACTTATATATGGGAATATCTTCAAGGTCACTTCCCTACCCTTTCCCAAAGTCAATCATATCAACAGGAAATATTGAATACCTGCATAGTTAGCTTCGTCTACTGGAGAAAAAAAATGAAACTCAATATTCTTACGAACTTTCTCTATCTTTACCCACAAAATAACAAATTTCCTGAATGGTGCATTGAGAAGACCCAAGAGATGAACATGTACATGTATGTACATCTGCTGAGAGAGTTGTAATAGTATATATGGATTGTTCAGTTAATCAGGATGATTAGAAGATGTTATGGTTTGAAGATAAATTGATTACTTACACTTCATCCGCTCTCGCTAACGGAGGTCTTGATATCGGTGCCCCTGTAGGGTAAGAATTGATTGGAGAATAATAGTTAGAACATGAAATTATTCACTCAAGAATGGCCTGATTTGCAATTTGAGGAAAAAACAGTGTATCTGTTTCATTAACATAATGGATTGACAAATCCTTATTATATACCGGTAGGTGATGATATTTGGAGGAAAGTTTGTATGAACAGAAAAAGATTAACATTTGTTCTGATCAATAATTATTAAATTCTTCAGCACTGTGACCACCAAATTCATGACTACTTGACAGTCATGAGGAATTAATCTATTTCAGTCATCACCTCTAAACTGCTCATCCAAAACTTTGATTTTCACAGATGGAGTATTACAAAGAAATTTCTTCATCTGAATTTTTTGCAATGGTATCACCTGGTATCAAGTATCACCTTATAGTGCAAATATTACCTCTTAATTGTGCTTTATCTTTAGAATCAATACACACTGATTAAATAACAGGGTAACATATTTGAAGAAAGATTCTGAATCAATAAAATGAAACAAAAAATAATAATGAAAAAGAAAGAGAAGTATAAAATGTAAAAGTACTAAGAAGAAATGTGCCAGTTTATATACAACATGAACACTTTGTGATAAATTTGATTAAGCTTTCAAAGGAGTATACAACCCCTCACCGTGAGTAATATTGATATAATAGTTTAATGGATGTTGAAATGCATGCATATCAATTCAACTAAAATGGGATTTGATCAATCAGCAGTTTATCATTTTTCATGAATAGTTTTTTAATACATTGAACCAACGGATACAAATGATGAAAGGGAATGAATATGGTTTCTGAAGATGATTTATAATAATAATTGATGATGGTTTGGTGAAGAAACATACATTCACATATACACAATAACAAGTTATAGACTGTGAGATGAAACACAAATTGATAGATGACACATTTTAGAGATATACAAATTGAGTTGGAGACAATGTCAATATAATGCAACTTCTATTACTAGATCATTTATCGTGATGAAATTGAGAGCTTCGACACTAAAGCTAGCACAACAATACTAGAACGAGAAAGCACACCTAAAACATATCAATACAGAAATCAATGGCACGGTGAAAGTTGACAGTACATAGTGCGAGGAATACTCTCCATACAGGGAGAAATATTGAACAGCTCTGGGTAACAATCTTCAGTTTTTGTAGAAGCCTGTATCCTTTGTAACACAAGTGGGCAGCAAATATATTATGATTCATTTCGCACAATCCTTGAATCATCTAAATCTAATTACATATCGTAGAGTAGAATCCTCAGAAAAGCATTTTGCGTGAAGAGAACAGAAAAAGAATTCAAATCTAATAAGACATTCCTGGGTGGCAAAGGATATCACAGCCACTAGCTATGACACCATTTTGACTTTAACAAAAAAACTCTGGACTGCAACCAATATTTACTCCCCATTTTCTTTTTCTTTTCACAAGCAGCCACAACTAGATGACTAGAAAATCAGTGCAAAAGAAAATCTAATAAAACATCCCAGATGCTAGATTACAGAGTCAGGGTAGACGAATACCCAATCATGAAGAAGGAATAATGATCTAAATCTATTTCTCAAAAGATATATATATATATATATCAATGAAAAATACAATGGTACATATTCTGTGTGTCTGTATATGAACACACAAGGGTTATGTTTGTCAAATTAAAGTAAATTTGTGAGCGTGGGCTACAAGTTCTGACTATTAAAATAAAATCATCAAAACAAAACAAAGACAGTGGTGGGAAAACTATACTACACTGTTACCAACAGACTTTCAAACATGTTCACAATTGAAGGGGTGGTTATGTTATTGAAATTTTAGGTTATTTTTGGCAGATTTTTGATGCACAGAGTATACTATTAAAAGCAAAAGGCAAAGTGCATCTAGGGCCCCAATAGTGATCACTTAAATCAACATTAATGGGTACGTTTAAAAATTTGTTGATTATTCCTTGAAATATAGCTATTAGATCTCTGACTCCCATGGACAATATATGCCAACAAATGTCGATTTTGATTTTGGGTATTTTAAATTTCATATTTTTGATAGGAGGGAGTGAAAGGGTTACAGTAAAAAAAAAAAAAAGTGGGTGTTCAATTGGTCACAATGATCAGATTAACTCAATTTTAAGCATGCAAACTACACTTGTCCTCCCCAACTGGTAAGACCAAGTCTATTTACCATATGGCAGATACAGTAATAATAAAAACATGAATATCTGTTTGATATACTAAGAATATGCTAAGATGTCCATATTGTGTCACAGTGAACTAACACAGTATCAACAACACACATGGATATAGCGAAAATAAAGTACAATGAACTGAAGCTATAGTAGGGTACTGTCCTCACTGGCCAACAGACTTTCCTAAATCATATTTTGCATGATGCACACAACTTAATACATAGGACCATTATCTTATTATATGTAGAAGTTATGGTTGCAAATCATAGCTGTGTGCAATACATGCAAAATAAATAGATAAGGTGAAAACTCTGTAGCCTTGAGAACAAGCCCCAAGATATAGATGTCCAGCACACAAGGTGTATACACAATGTCAAGACAAAAGATCAAGGTATAAAAACAATCTACATCTAGGCGTGGCCTGTGAGATAATGAGCAAGGAGGTGGGTGGGCGTGGCGTCTCCATGGTGAAGCATTTGTTACCTGTTCGTGGGAGCTCAGAGGGTGAACGAAACGTTCTAAGGGGGCTAGTCCGGTCCTCATCCATACTTTGGGGAGGGCTTTTGCCTGATTCATCATCAGAGGGGTTATAAGGTTAGGTTAGAAGGAAGATCAAAAACATTTCAATAGAGCAAGTTGAACTTACTAAATCCTACATTCCTAGTCAATTATGAGAGATAAAAACTGATTCTCGTGGTCTGGATATTCTTAATGACTTTCAAACAGTTTTCCACGACCCTCACAGCATCTCAAATCTATTTTTACTTTTCAAGAAGTTTCATATAGAAAAAAAGTAAATTTGCTTTGAATAAAGTTTATGAATTGCCACGTGGATTGCTATCAAAATATCAAATGTTGAGTGTGATTGAAATCAATGTGAGGCCATGGGTGTTTTGAGATCATGGCGATGGAATTTTGAGGATTAAATTGAAAATATTCCTAATTTCAGATAAATTTATTGAAAGAATAGAAAAAATATTAATTAGAGAGTGCATGTTTAATATCAATTACTGTGTTTCTTACAGGGGCTTTGCAAGTATGACTTATAATAATATATATTCATGGTTATTTCCACCAGAAACAGATACTTAGATGTACAATGGCTGTCATATTAGAATGATGTTCATTTTTTGTTGTTGATTACTTAAACATTTACTAACAATACCCAGAAGGAAAGTTAGCACATTATCTAAAAAGGACTATACTTTTATCGAAATTTATGTTCAGGGGTGAAGAAAATTATGATTGGAAAAAAAAAATCATGAACAATTCAATTTAGTACAATAATCTTAGCATTGATAAGTACCTATTTCTTGATAATTGCTCAATGTACTCAAATGCTATGATTAAAAAACTTGAACCATACTGTATCAATCAAATAATTGATGTGTATGTCATAAAAACAAGAAATAATGCTACAAAACAGACTTTTACTTATTAAATATCAACTATCACAAATTCTACACATTAAAGCGTGATGTTACAACAATCACTAAAAAGAATAAACAAATAAAAAATAAAACAAACAAAGAAACGCAAAGAAAGAAATGTCACTACCTTTAGACACAATTTGTTTTTTATAATTTGAAATTATGATTTGTATTTCATTAGTTGTGATGAAAACATATCTTGTTTTGTAGATTTATGATGTGTATTATCATTTTCTTCAGACAAAATGGCTGCATTAGATTATAATGAAGTGTTCATCTTTTAGGTTATGCAGAAGAAACAATGTCTTGTCAAAAACACATCCTACCGATAAATCATATACCAAACCAATGAAGTGCATTGAAGGGTTGCCAGCATTTTGAAAATATATCATGAAGTATCGAAACATGTTTTTTTAGCAACATGAAATTGTTTCTTGTTAAAGAAAATTCCTGAAATTAAATTCTGATTAGTTGTATTTGCACTAGAAGCATTAAGAAGTTTATCGATGCCAAACTAAGTGGTGATCTAAATTGCTGTTTATTTTTTTTAGCAAAAACTGGAAATTATCTCTGTAGGCCTATCAATTTATATCTAAATTTGACAGCTTAGAGTAAATGCCAAAAGTCTAGTTTCTTTCAGTTTTTCCTGTATCATTTCAGAGCTAAACTTGATTTTGGTTTGCGTTTAAGGTAACTATCACACTACTCAACACAGATGACACAAGGAAAACTAAAATACAAAAATTAAAAAATAAATAAAATAAATTAAGGAGAACAGACAAAATTAAAGTCATGAAAAAAACGACAAGAAGAAAATCTCAAAAGCTAGAAACAAAATTGACCACCTATATTGGGTATGTCGTCATATCATCTTTGAAGAAAACCTACACGGGGAAATTACAGTTAGTGATAAAGGTAAAAATGATGGTTTTGATAACCGGTATAAATTTCTTTTCTCACTGAGCTGTATCAATAGCATAAACAATGTTTTGCATAGAAGATGTGAATCTACAACTAATTATATATTCCATGACTAAAGCAAACATTTTGTGGTTAAAGGAATTATGGATACCGGTAATGTCATTAACAGTAACTTCATAGGGGAATTTAGTTATCTTTTTATAAAATCTAGATAGCATATTTTCTCATGAATTTTACAATAACTTATCGTATAGAAAGTGGTTCTATCCAAAAACAGTGGAGAAAATTAGAAGAAGCTACTATCCAATGGTGTAGTGTGAATGACTGATATCAAAGAACGCTTTCTCATTGCTACTTTGCAAAGAACACGACTTATGGTATGTGATGTGTACAGAAAAAAGAACTGAATTCCATAAAAACGAAAATACCTTTCAAAGTCATTCATCTAGTTTACCTAAAATTTGAATGAAAACCGTAATTTCCCATCAATAAATCCCAACCATCTCCTATATATATATTTGGTTTTGATGGAAGCATTTTCAAACTTTAGGACACGGCCACTTACAAAAGACAACCAACAACAAAAGAGGAGATTTAAAAATAGTTCATCAGGGAAATAAAAATACACAGATCATAACTGAAGAGAAAAGTTATGCAGCACATACTGACCGTAATAATCAAAATCATAAAATAAAAATGGACCAAACTAATCCAATGACAGCGGACAGAGAGAAGGGAAAAAATGCATAGTACATCCATAATTTCCTTTTTGAAAGAAGCAGTCATAATAAGCATGCGGGTGGGTTTCTTACGACGACACCAAACAGTGAGATTTACCATGGTATGTGTGATACTTTGGATACTTCCTCATTTGTATTGACCTCCAAAAGACTTTGAGAGATGGAGAGGAAAGATGGATGCAATGTTAGTATGGGATAGCTCGACTGAAGGGTAGACAAACCTCATCAGCATCATTTATTACTACATCTATGAAAGTCAAGGGTTGGAATTAATGATGGAATGGATCGTGGTGTGGGAAGATGAAGATGATGATGATGAGGGGAAGGAGGGGAAGGAGATGATGATGATGATGATGAGGGGGTAAAGCTGATAAAGCTTTTCAGATGGTGGGGACTCCTCTTGCAGTCGCTATCTTTTAATGACGATCATGAAGCATTAACTTTGATAAGTACCGGGTAGTGATGATTACAATGGGTAGGTGATTTCTCTGATTGGGACGACAATGAAAGTGCTATGGTATTGCCCGATGATAATGATGATGGTGATGACAATGATGATGATGATGACAAGGTAGAGGTGGAACAGAAAAAAAGAGGGTTCTAATAAAGTTTTATGAGAAACAATATGAAAATGAGGGTAGGATAGGTAGGAAATTTTGGCATAATGCTTGTAATAATATTTACTTTAAACAAATAAAACCACTGGAAAAATTCATTTTTCAAAATGCTGGCAATTTAAAGATGAGATGGATGAAATCAAACCTAGAAATGATAGTAAAGACAGTGATGGGCTGATAACAAGATGATAAAGGTAAACAGAAAAAAGAAGAAGATATTTAGGGTGATATTGATGATAGTGGCAGTGTACTTGGCAAGACAAAGGTGACAAAATGGAAGACAGAACGGAAGAGACGAGAGAGAGAGAGAGAGAGAGAGAGAGGGGGAGAGAGGATGCAAGTCTGAAGATCACCAAACCACTAGAGAATAGTTGTTATAACGATGATAATGATAAAGATGAAAAGACACATACAGAGAAGAATTAGAGGGGAAATGATATGATATTAATAACAGATAAAAATATATTAATATAATGAATAATAGATTCTCAAAGACACAGGGATAATCAATAAAAAGTTCAGGATGTAAAGTTCAAATAAACATTAAATATAATCTAGCATAGATGCAGATATCTTTCCTGTTCACATGGCACTTCATAACACAAAAATTCTCTTACTGTCAGATATTAAAAAAGATGATGAAGTAACAGCATGTTCATATTTCTATATCAGATAAGAAAATTAACCTAACAATCCGCAGATACTCAAGTGAAACTCATCAATCCATAGACATCATCAACAACCTTGTCCTTGACGTTCATTTCTTTTTATAATGAGCTGTTATGACATCAAGAGTATCATGAATGACTCATTCACCCCAAAGTTTTCGAACAGGCAAAAAATAGGGGCTCTTCCCTCCTCTGGTGATACCTATAATTTTCTTTCTATGGATTTGAGAACAGATTCTTGCAGAAATATTTAAAGATCAAATGGATCAAAATTCAGAACGTAGATGTCTTTCACCTATGGGCGACCACATGACCGATATTATTCAAATACCGGTACAAACAATTATGAAAAACACTTCCAAGAACAGATTCTGTTTGTTGAAACCTACAAACACTGCAGACATGACCCTAACTAAAAACCCAACATGTACTGATACCTCCCCTCTCCCACCTACCTTCACACCTCATTATATCATTCTGATCAAGAACTTGGATATATAACTTATAAAAATTGCTCAGAATCTATGCGTGCAACATTTTGATGCGGTGCATGAATCTACAAAGAGGTGGTGAGGTAAATATTGGACATGCTTTATACTATAGTCTCATTCATCTAGTAAAAAACATGGAATTTACAAAAACATGTCAGATTGGAGGACAATATCTGACTAAATACATGACTCAGACAATAAACTTGTTCTATACCTTATACCTTAACCCTTATTCATAAATAACCATTGCCCGTCTATCAGATTATCTGTCTATCATTTAACCTGACATTCCCCCCCCCCCAAGCTTCAGTATTTTGTGTAGAAGTATATCCCCAGTATAACAAAAAATGGTCATAATGAACATCTCAGAAATCCTTTGTAGCTCTTGTAGCTTTCATAATAAATTTCAGACCTATCCATGAAAAAGAAATATTTTTGTCATAGAAAGATTACAATAGGCTCTACAAACTTCCTATGCGCTAGTGCCCTTTGGTAAGGCATTAATCCTCATTACCAGGTCCCTCGGAGAGGACCTAAAGCCGTCGGCCGTCTGGTTGCTTACTAACAAGCATTTATGCTTTCTTAGCAGTCAGGTAAAATAACCAACCAACCAACTATGAACCCAACATTGAAAGCCCTTTAAACACTGTGCTATAAATGACCCTTTACTTTCATAATGCATTTGTTTTATTATTATTTATCTTTTCTCTATCTCTTCTTTTTTTGAGAGGGGGGGGGGGGCTGTTGATTTGTCCAGTCTAGAATACATTAGCTGCCTTAAAGCCCAGTACTGCATAACTTATCAAGAATGTTCATATATGACTATTGGTTGATTATCTGGCCTTCAAACACAGAGTAAAATTAGAAAGAAGTTAGAACACAAATATCAATAAGACACTACGATCTCTCATGCCCTTATGTCACAATGCAGTCCATTGACACATCAACAATACAGATGTGTGTTCTCTACACCATACAACATGGGTATCTTAGATGTGGAGTTTACTCAAGATAGGTGCTATGGCAGGCAGGGCATTACAACCAAGGCTGATTTGCCATCACTGCTTTCACTTTTGTTAACTGAAAAATCAACTTTTTAAGGAGGCATTACGGTAAGTTCCTTAAGTATTAAATTGCAAAAAAAAGAAGATAACTTTCATTTTTCTCATATCTCTCTGTTCCTTCAAGATATCAAAGATATCTTTATCAGAAACAGTATTAACCAGTACAAAGCTGACATCTGTTATATTCAAAATAGAACTTCACTAAAAGGAGAAATCAAAAAAAGTTCATATTTATATTTGTCATCTATTCTATTTGAAATATTGATGGAAAAAATGTGAGCATTCGTAATATCTTGATTTGAAGAAAAAAAAACTCTTTCTCTTGTATTCTGAACTCCATTATCTGTTTTCACAGACTCTTGTTCTCAGTCTGCGAAGGATGCACAAACCCTAAACCTAAATTGTGTAATCCTTTCCTTTTCACTTGAAAATATTGAGCCTGAAATTTTGTTGATCAACCCCTTTAACCTTGTTTCCTTCTGGACAGGACAGACATGAAACGGACTACTTACCTCCTTTCGTTTCATGTCATATAGAGTAAATGGATGAAAGTAACAAAAGACTTATCAACACCAAGAAATTTAGATTAAGAAGACAATGAAGTACAGTGAAACCTGCTTTAGCGACCACCTGTGTAGAAAGACCACCTGCCTATAAAGACCGCTTTTCTTGTCTCCCTTGAGTGGTCTTTATGTACAGGTTTCACTGTACATGTTATTGGCATGCACAATGGGTATAATAAGTGGATGGTGTGATGTCAACAATTAATCCAAATAATAGCCTTACCCGTCTTCATGGAGAAGAATTTTAAAATACTACCAGCTCTTATTAGACTTTGATGAATAAAAACATTTTATGACCCTAACCTGTTATGGATGACGGACATTGACTCACAGAGTTAGTCATAAAATAATGGATTGACCAAAGAATTCCATGACAAAAATGAAAGATAAAGGTTACTGGAAAAAAAAAGCCAAATCACTCTATAATTTGAAATATACTCAAGATATCTGGATATCTTGCCTTTTCAGGGCAATCGAAGCCTTACCAAAGTATACTCAAATGATCATCATGAAATGTGATATTATCGAACAGAAAAGAAAGGCTTAAGTTACATGAAATTGATACAGCATGCAACGGTATGTAGGCCTACCTGTCGAAAGAGAGTTAGCTTTCTTACTGGTCGGTGGCGAAGAATTCGAAGAATGCGTAGACAGCGACGATTGAGAACTTATAGACTCATGACTACTGCTACTGCTGTACTGTGCTTCAACTGTTTAACAGTAGGATTAGGGAGGGGAGTATAAAGAATGTCATAAAAATAAGAGACAAATAGTAAAATATTGTAAGAGATATATATAGCAATTTACAAGACAGATTTTCAGCATGCATACTATGCACTAGCATCTGGAGCATAGCGAAGTATCATCTTCAGATTTTCATCTTGCAAAATGCTTAGCATTATCTAAAACTACAATCATTTGTCACATAAGTTTTATCACAATGCATAACTTATCCATCAGTAAAGTACACCCAAAACAAATTTACATTTATCCCCTTTGTTTTTTGGATGCTTATTTACTTCTAGCCAGCCGTGACAGTGCTCCCTCAAATCCCTTTTCAAATACACAAGCCATGCACTTGTTTTAGGCTTCTAATTCTCTTCAAAAATGCTTTGATTGATAGTTTATAATCAATGCAAGTGTGCACTATATGAAATTGACATAATCCCAGTATTACATAATAAAATTCTTTTTTCTGTCGTCAAATACTCAGTTCTATATGAATCAATTGCCTAACAATCAATACTTCTTTTGCCAAAGTAAAAAGTGTAAAAGAATATATATATAAATATGAAATGTCTGGTATGGAATGAAGGGAAGACATGTGTTGGGATAGCTAATGATTCTTTCTACTTCTCTCAATTTCTCTCCCCAATGACCAACACATTGATATGGAATTCTTTATCATGCAAGAACTTTATAGAATGACTCCACTAGACTCGTCATGGCATAATGTTCTTTACATTACGCAGGATGTTGGTGGTGCAGTACTGTTGACTATGTTTAAATGATACATGAACCATTTGCTTTGTATATATGTTCATCAGCACCATTCAAAGATGTATATAAATAATGATTAATGAAATCAGGGCAGAAACTGATCACTAATATGTCAAAGTTATCTTCTTATCAATACAACTATTTCAAAGTGATTATAAAAATTCTTTTAACAAAATCAGAAGATCATGGCCTTGAACCCAATTTTTGTTTTCAAGTCATACAGCATTTCTTTTCTTTTCTTCTAAATATTCAATACATTTTAGCATCCAATCTTAACACAGAAGCAACTTACTCCTCAAAGAACTATAATAAAATAACAAATTAAACCCTTCTTTTCAATAATTAATCAAATGTATGCAGCCAAGTTTTTGTGCTATGCTATTTGTAAGGGTTATAAATCATTTTCTGTGCAGTCAGTATGAGGGCAGCGGGTCATGAGCTGCTAAATACTCAGGGGGCTCTCTGGGAGGGGGTCGCTGGGCAATGAAGGGGTTGGGAAAGGATGATGGATGCTCCCCCACCCGCTCTATCAAAATCATGTCCTTACAAAGGACATCAATCAATCAATCAATTGTGCCTTTCATTTCAATTAACCATAGGTTTCGAGTCACAGGTAATTTATATTATATATATATTCAGTAGAATGGAGAAAAAACTCAATATATAAACCAAAACAGATTTACAATCAAAGAGGAGTAGACCCTATACGGTTATTATGCTTTGATTTGGACAGACTACTCAAGTCCACCTTGAACATTTCTTCCATTTCTTTATCTATTACAAGTCCTGCAACAATTTTGCCATGAAAGACAATAATCTGTCAAAAGAAAAATTGCTCGAGGGCATATTTCCAAATAACCTCGGATCCCCAAAATTCTTGAGTAAGAAATATCTACCTAGAAAAAATATGATATATTCAATCTAGACCTAAACATCCGTTTATCATTGTTTGAGATTCTCATGTCAATCTAATCAAGTAGGAAATCATTCACTACATGATTGGTGTGAAATTAGATTATCCAGCTAAACCCAATCTTATTATAAATGACATCATGTCATAGAGGGAGGCTCTTCTATCAGACTTCAATTCAATCTGTTTGGAGAACATGGGCAGAAAGAGAGCAGTATACTCTCTCGATCACTCACAAAACTCTTTAAGATGGTGTATTATTGGAAGAAAAATATTGCCCTCATGGGGGGAATAAGTTCTGTTATAACGTTTTGGTCAGAACTATAGTGTATTGAGAGAGATAGTTGTGACATGCACATGAGTACGCACTCACCGTTCAATTCATGGAGCTCCAAATAGTTGCCTCCTTTATATATACAATCTCTATGGTAAGGAACTATTCCAGCGCTCCATGTAGTGAACCTCGAGTGCGTACGCATGCACGTGCGTTTTCACAACTCTCACTCTCAATATGCTATGGTCTGAGCTCTAGGTGCGACTAGTGATAGGGTATGGAACAGGATCTTCTACAATCTGAGAGTTAGAACATCAATGAAACTATTCTAGGCTACACTGAACAGGGGTTGGGTCAGTCAGAAGTTAAACAATTTGAACCTGATCGACCATTTCCACAGTCAGATGGGTGCGTTCTACACCGACGAAAGAAATGTTATGAACACCCCCTATCAGTGTGAGATGGACGATAATCTAGGCTATAATGAATGCATCTAACCCTTCAGGTTAATTCTGTGCACTGACAACGAAGGATAGGCTATTATCCAAATTGTAGACCTGAAATTTGTATTCCATCTGATCTATTTTATTTTCCCCTCTAAACAAACCATAAATTCAACTTTTAGTACCTACAAAGTGCTTTTTATAAATTATATATTTGCATTTTTATAAGCAAAGAGAACAGAACACTGTCCAAAGATAATTTGTTTGTTTATCTTAGTAGCGACAGGAAAGGTAGATTATAAAGCTGATTGAGGAGTAACTAGAAATATTGCTGGCAGGTGGAATACAATTTCAGGCATGACGAGCCAATGACTTAGTAGGCCTCACACTGGCATCATGTGACAGGACTAGACCAACTGGGGGAACACACATATAATGACAAAGCCAAGTTTGTGAAGCGTGGTGGCGGGTAAGACCTGGATTAATGATGACTATGAGATTAGTTTATCCCCTCGCGCACCTCAGCAATGGATTAGTGTCACCCAAAGCCATAGCCCCTTCCTGATGAGATAGTATCTCACCTAGGAGACTAAACATATATATATCCATCTTTCTCTCTTCAATTCAGTGCTGCATATATGAATGGAAAATACAGGGGGAAAAATTTAAATAATAACACTTAGTATTTGTTTGGGGCGTATCAAATTGAATGTACCTAATTAATAACTCATACATTAATACATCTCAGCCTTGATTTTAGACTACAATCCAAATAGACAAACTAATAGGTGGGCTTTTTTTTATCAATGATCTTTATGTCATGAGAAAAACACATTATGCAACAAAATTGATGAGGGAGAAAAAAACAGATATATAGATATATATATGCAGAAATGTTGCTATGATAAATGGTAGACAGCTGTTGCTATGATGATGGTGGTGGCATTGGTGGTGGTGGTGGTAGTGCATAGTGGTAGTATAGGAACTTGTGGTGGCTAAACTAAATTGACAGACATAACAGACGCACAGCAATTTCTGGCTTGACAAAGCAGAGGGTCAGACATACAGGGGGAATCACAAACATCATGCAGGGGACAAAGCTACATACATAAGGCCACAGGTAGGAAGGGATACATGTAGGGAGGGAGACAGGGAAACAATACAGAGATAAAGCATTGAGTATTAGACATAGAGAAAGGAGGATGCAACATTGGACAAGAACTTAGCAGAACATAGATCAAATCTGGAACAAAACCAAAGAAGAAACATTAAAAAGAGAGAGAAAATCATAATCACAAAATGGAACAGAAACACAGAAACACACTGCAAATCATAACACATCAACAGAAATTATATCGAGGGTCTTACATGAAGGTAACATCTCTTTCTCTGAGAATGTATCAGAAAGTTTTGAATTCTTTTTTGAAAGTGAAAAATTCATTTCCTAAGAAGGCTTACTTAAATTTGCAAAATTACTATTCCTTGTGTAGTCTGATTAAAAAATTTGACCCAATTCAATCAACAAAAAGACTTCTCTTACAAGCACCATTTTTTAATGTTAATTAAGATGAATCATAAATGTAAAATATCTTTGGATAGGTTACTTTTCATACTAGTTCCAAATAGTAAGTATTTTCCATTCATTTAAAACTTGCCGTACAATATTAGCTCTTCTGAAAAGTGGTAAATATCAGTTTCAGATATTGTTGATATTGACTAGAATAAGATCTGAAGGTTTTCTTCTGCCATTTTAGGAAGAGTTGTGGGAATCAACAAATTAAAAACAATCAAAGCACTTGGATCTGATGAAGAAATTTCTTTAAAGTATAGCATTATTATTTCAAAACTAAATAAAGCAAGGGAAGATGAATGCTGAGATGAAATTAAATTATAAATGTGATGAATGAAATCCTAGATTTACTCAATTTACTTGAATTACATCGACTATAAAATTAATTCTATACTTTAAATGTTCCTTAAATTCCAAATACTATTTTTCCAATAGGTTTAGAGCTTTTATATCTGGGTATATGACAGACTATACTGGGATACACAAACGAACCACATGCAGGCATTCACCACAACACATACCCAGGCTGCATGCATATCAACAAATCCAAACAATATTCAGCATGAGAGCAATGGTATTGAGCTTTAAAACCGCATAATTCCAATGTTTCTGATCAATGTATGATTCAAAGTAAATTCAGAGAAAGCCGGTGGAGCAAAGTTGAAAGATTTGATTGGAAGCATTTTATTTGCTGAAAGTTCATTTCAAGATGGAGTTTCTTTTGTTGCATGGGAAAGATTTATAGAGAAATTTATGAATACCGTATATGTCATGTACATTTACTCTTACATGTACACTGAGACTGTTTACCGGTACACTGTTTTAAATTTTGAAAAGCAAAGGAGTGTCTAAATTTGTTGTCCATTAAACTGAATAAATAGGTTTGATCAAACTCCACAAAATACATTTAATTGACATAAATTGTTATGTAGAGAAAAAGATTGGTTCAAGTAATTTTTTTTGTGGAAAAAAAAAGGCATTTCCTTTTTGTCCAAAGTCTGATTTTCAAAATGATTTGAAGAAATTGATGCAGCATGAAACAGAATGGGCTCTCATGAAGAAATATTGTATTGCATTTTTGACATGTACCTGGTTTGCCCTGCATAACCCATGAAGGAAGACTCTTCCTACGAGGCTTGCGGAGGACCACACCTTCTCTACCACAGGGTGCACCACTACAACCACCACTATTACTACTACCACCACCACCACCACCACTACTACCATCCACATCAACTGGTCTACCACCATCATGGTGTGAAGCAACATGACTATTAGTGCTCCCAGACACCGCTTTGGAGGCCTTGCGATCAGGTTTAGGTTTAGGTTTAGGTTTTTTCTGGAAGAAGCAGGCTAGTGAGGCGACAGAGGATGTAGGTCGGGGGATTTCCACCACTTCGCTTCGCAAACCTGGCTTGTCTGGGCGAGGAGCCGACAGGAAGCGACGACGGAGCGCCGCCACCCGTCCCGATTCCAACAACATAGACTGTTCCCCCGATCGGTTGTCTTCCATGCCATGCTGCTCAGGAGGAGGATTCTTCATCACTGTTCCATACACTGGAATGTCTTTGGGATGGTTTACATGGGGTGCTTTGTGAGGGCGATAGTTGACAACCTGACTGTAAATTGGAATATCACTGTGATTAGTGTCCGTGTGGTGATTGAAACTAGGTGAGATAGGACCCGAGATAGGACCCGGGCTGGGAGTGACACTACGTGGAAAGGAATCATTGCTACAGGTAGGTGATATTGGTTGGGGAGTCCTAGACCGATATATCACAGGTGGGGGAGACTTTGGCTTCGGTGAGACCGGTGGAGGGGAATGCATGGGTTTGGTATAGAACATGCTATTGCCCGTTGTCCTGAAAGGTGGGGTACGTGGAAGGGTCTGTGTCACGCCCCCATTGTTCCCATTGTGCAGGTGCGTGGCATTATTATTGGCCCGATTGGCACTGTCCGTCCTCCTCAACCTAATATTCCACTTGTTCTTAATGGTTTCACCTGGTCTTCGAGGAGACGGTTCCCGTGACACTGTGCTACCGGTGCTATCCGTAGGCGTCGCCTGTCTTCCATCTTTAGGGGTGGAGTTGGGTGTGGCATGCCTCGGTGATGCCCTCGATGATGAGGATGCACTTGAGGAGGAGGAGATGGAGGAAGAGGCTGAATTGGGGAAGTTGGTGGTAGGTGTCCTGGTTGACAGGGCTGGAGGCAAACCATCTGGAGTGGTCTTGAAGATCTGAGAAAGAATTCAAACAGATTAAAAGGTATTACAAAGTTTTGGTAAATTTTGAAAATTGGCTCGATAGTGATTCTTTACAATTTTGATATATTTAGATGCCCCTACGGATGTATTATAAGCTCTACAAAATTTAGCCCCTAAAACACTTCTGCTTTCGAGAAAAAGTGGATATAACAATTTACCGGTGCTCCCGGTAAATTTTGATAAATTTCAAATAGCGCCTTCGGCCATACGATGGTAGCTGCAACAATGAAAATCTCAGAATATGCAGTTGTGATATATATATATTCCAAACGGTAATAGCAAATCGGCCGATTTTAGTCAAATAACATTGTTTTATAGCTAAATTAATATCTTGACCTTGAGAGGGCGCTATACAACATTAAGAGTTTATTTTTTTACAATTTCATCACTTTAGACTCGATTTCAGCCACGACAACGATCACTGAATATTGTAGGATCGCATATGCTTCCAATATGTTCATTTGAACCAAATTCATGATCCCATACCAAAACTTTGTATTACCTTTAACAATCAGAATGTACCATAAGAAACAAAAATCATGGCTGCATTTGAAATTGCTATCAAAGCTGGTAAGGACTATCCCAGAATTTCAACTTAGTATAGCATTTAAACATTTAACATTTTTGGAATGGATAGATCAGGACAGCATTTTAAAAAGCTGTATGGATTCATGGGCATCATATTGAAACACGTGTATTCAAATTAACAAGTGTTTCAATGCAATGTTGGCGATCTTGTAATTGTGACTATTTCATGTTGCCCGAAACACCAATGCTGATATAGAGCATCAAAAATATCAAGCCATTGATCTCTTTAATATTATCAACCCCACTAGAGTTAACTGAAAACAGTAAATAGTTTGACAAAATATTCTAACAAGAGACAAAGGTACAACAGATATCTTCTATTTCATCTAGAAAACAATGGATATGTTGGTGAAACCTTTTGGTAGTTTGATATGAGGATCTCAATGACGATGTTGGAGAACTTGATTTCCATGATGGCTTTCATTGTCTCTTCTTCCGGTCTCATCAGGGTTGGGCCGAAGCATACGCCAAGGTTTGCTACCGTCATCAGGTTCTTTGCACAGTTACCTGCCACTCTGTGAACAAACAAGTATAAAATACAGCATAATCAGACCATCTGTGTGATTCTATTTCTACATTACAATAAGGGAGTTTACAGATACAATCTGCGCATGGGCAGATAAAGGTCATTTGTACCAAAAAGGTAAAACCCACAGAGATGAATACTGGATATGCGCTCATGAAAGTTATATATCATTATTCATTTGTGCACCGACGATACATTCTTTTAATACGCAGGTGGAAGAATTCTTTTCAAGAGGGCAAACAAAAGGTATTCATGAAGCACATCTAGGACTTTGGCAGTTATTATTCTAATATGCTCAAAGTGGAACTTCTCCATGTGTAAAAGATCTGTGGATATTTGGGGTCATTTGTACCATGTGCTATCTGTAAACTCCCTTATAACAGTATAGAACCTTGTGTACATTATCACTCAAGTGCAGATGGCAAATACTGTCCAGATTAAACAGTTAATAATGTTAAATTTATTTACCATTTTTAATGTATTCATATTTTGTTACCATTGATGTGCATGTACATAGTAGTAGTAGTAGAATGGTTTTATTAGACAACTGCAAAATGGTAGCCCGAAAGCTAAATTACATTGCAAGTTTTACAGTTTAAAAAAAGCATTTCAACAAAACTTAGATATAGACAAGTACATGATAATAACACAATAAAGATTACATGTCTCATAAAAGTGGAGCAATACTTGGAGTTACAAGAATGAGAAAGAATAATGGAACACAGTCTGACCTGTTTAAATGACCTATGACCAGGTCAAGCATCTCAAAGTTGGGTTCTGGAAGTGTGTGTATGATGGCATGGATGTCATTCACTCTCAAGGTCTTCGACTCTTGCTCTAGAAAACAAGAAAAAGAGAAGAAAGGCTCATTTAGATATGGCGAGGTAAACCACTGCAAAAAAGCCACCACACTTTTAAAACGTGTAAATTAATGGTAACTGTGCTCAACAAAGGTCCTGCGTGTGTATACTGAGCTATATGTTATAGGATACAGAAATGTGAAGCATATTACGCTTACATCATAATTTATAAAAACACTACGGTTTTGCCACGTCATGACTGAGCAAGAAATATAAGGTGAGTGGGAGATCTAAAATGGAAGAATGATTTTGCTCTGGAAATTATCAATTTCTGTAATTTCCATTGGTCTAAATATGCCAGGAAAGAAGGTCCTGTATGGTTTGGTAAAGGGATGGCAAAGGGTGAAAAATAAATAAAGAGAGTGCAAAATAGTTTTTTCTTTCAAATCATTGTACAACTCTAGACCTAATCTTTTTCTAAGATAGTTTGTATTTATTAGTCCCATGACACATGAATATTTTGTTTAACAAAACATAAGCAAAATAATAATTATCAAAAAATATGGTGGTAAAATCATTTGATACATGGAAACCGTATAAATAATTGCAAATAAAGATATTTATGAATTACTTCAAATTAGTTTGTATTTTACCACATCTATAAATATTTATATTTTCCTTTTCTTATGGTTGTTAAAGTTATTGTTCATATTTTTTAACATTCTTTATTTATTCCATCCCATGTGAACTGTAGTTGTTAATAGCATTAGTTTGATCCTGACATTGAGAATTAAGTATTGACTTACTTGCAGCTAACATCATCTCCTCATGGTTCTTGTGCGTCATAAGAGGCTCCGGCAGGTTCCTGGAAATTGTGGAAAAATATGAAATTATTATTTGAATAGAATCTTGACAAACATAGCTCAATTCATATGGTATTTCTATGTTATAAATATCAATCCCTTTTAATATTACTTTGTGTTTTCATAGAGAAAAAGAGTGCTGTGCTCAGAGTGGATTTGGTCTATTAAACTAAAGCCTTGACTAATATGTGCTCTAACTTGTGGTCTGACTGCAAACAGTTCATAACCCCCCCCCCCCCCCCCCCCCCCGCCCCATTCCATCCCATTCAGACAAAATACTTCAGTAAAAGACTTCATACCGTCCCAGGTTTTATTAATCAACAAATGGGAAAACAGCAGAGTTTAATGGAGATCAACAAAGACATAATATATTTTGTAGGCCTTTACAGCTTTACCAGTACTTTGTTTCCTGAGTGCCATAATGATAAAGTATCATAACCACCCAATCAGTCATAATTAATTACATGCACACAAATAACAAATATGTTTGACCTGAAGTAGTTCTTGAGTGCACTAGTGATTGTTTTGATCTCCCATTCACCAGAGTCTGACAGATTCACGTTCTGAGGTTTCCTCTTATCTGTAAAAAACATTCATAAAAAGAACAAATCCATCTCGAAATTCATTCTCCAGAGATAAATACAAGTTCATAGGATTGTAGAGTGCTCATTGAGCTAGTACCTTCTCACAAGTCATTCATTAAAAACATAATGCCAACATTCAATGTTGATGAATCAAATTTTGAAAACGTATATACTAAAGCATATTATTTTTATTCAAGTTTCAAGTTTATTTCTTTCCACTTTATCGAAAGTAACATAATTGAACATAATGTACATGGTTATAATTATAACTAAACATACAATATTGGAACATAATGTACATGGTAATAGTTATGACAAAATATGCAGTAAAGGAATAATCATAAGTATGATAAATACATTGAAAAAGCTAAATAAAGTGGGGGATCTACTATATTTGATCATCATAAGTGATTATAACTAGAAAGAAATGCAAAGGAATGGGAAATGAAGCACAGGAAATATAAATTGATTTTATATTCTGAAATATACCCAAGAGAATGCAATCTGGCTTTGCCTAGTAAATCATTACAAGAATCTGCCCCTCCCCCCCCCCCAAGATAAAAACAGAACAGTACATCCTCCGTATTGCAAAATATACTTACCCAGTACATGTAAATGGCTTAATGAATTTCTGTTAGGGCTATCCTAATTTCAAACAACGATTAATTCACAATTACATTTACTGGAGTTTAACATTGGGTAGGTACAAAATCTGCAAGAAGAAAAGTAATGGGGTGAAATGATAGAGAAATAATAACTCACCTACTGACTTACCCTTACCTAGACAGACCGAGGTTAACCTTTGAACTTTGCTGCTGACCCCTACTACTCTGTACAGACCTTGGTCATCCAAACCTAACAAGAAACAATTACAAATCAATAAGGATGCTGTCACTCACAGTCTCACGTTTGCTACATATATAATGAATTTGTAATAACAGTATTACTAAAAATGAAGTTTAAGTACCTGGTATACAAATTTCTGAATGTGCTTATAAATCATAAAAGTGTAGATTTTAGGTTGCATTTAAATTGACCCTGCACTTAGGTGCGTACAGAAAACAAATCATGATTGTTCTGTAGAAAATTCCAAAGGTTATTAAAAACAGTAGTTGAAGAGATATCAATTGATGGTAAAAGGAACAAAAATAAAGAAGACAGAAAGGACAGGAGAAGAAAAAGAGGACCAGGGTAGAGGAGGAGAGGGAGGAAGGAGAGAGGAATAAAAGAAGAATAAGAATTCTTACCTCTACTCTCGATGGCTTCTATGCACTTCCTGATGAAGTGAAAACCAATGTCGTTGAGGAGATCTGAAAACAAACACCAAACACATAAAGTAGTTAAAAGGTTCACTTGTAAATCCAAATATAAGATGCAAATGTTTACGCACTTCTTGCTCTTAAAATATTATAAAACAATAATCCATTCTTTCTATCTTCCTATCCGTCTATAATTCTTCCTTTCATCTGCATTTGAACCAAATATAGCACAGTTCAAATTTTAAAGCATAAAAAACACCTTCCGATTGGAAATTTCAAAAATTGTTTTCAGAATCACAAAACATTGAATAATACCAGCAATGGTCACATATCAAATCTAAATGCCTTCCTTGTGATAAGAATAATACTTACTTTCATCTGAATTGGAGATCAGTGATGGATTTAAGTAGACCTACAAGTGAGAAAGAAAAGCAAATAGAGATATATTAATTCAATGATGCATTTCGCTTTAAGTTGTTCCCAACCTTTTTCTTTTAATATCTTGATAGATTTCCCTGCCCGTATAACGACGTCTTATCTGCTACTTTATTTTCCTATTTACCGGTATCACTTTTCTTTCTCTTGTATCTGACATTATTGAATAATAATATGTATAGTGAAATCATTCTAAGAGAATTGGAAGATGAAAATGGGATACAATTGGGTGGCCAAATATTAGATATGCTGATGACACTGTTTTATTTTCTGAATCAGAGAAAGATCTCCAGAGACTCCTGAATGTAGTTGTAAAAGAAAGTGAGAGAATGGGACTAGAGATCAACTATACCAAAACAAAGTGCCTGGTGGTCTCCAAGAAGAGCAGTCCAAAATGTAACTTGAAACTGAAAGAACAGATTATTAAACAAGACTTCTCATTTAACTACCTCGACAGCATGATCAACGAGGATGCCAGATGTGAGACAGAGATCAAGAGAAGGATAGCTCTCGCTAAATCTACATTTTCAAATCTAGGCAAAATTCTGACAAATCGAACAATGAGTATGAGGACCAGAATAAGAGTAGTGAATTGTTACATCTACCCAGTACTTATGTATGGTAGTGAAACGTGGACTTTAGCCTCTGATACTAAAAAGCGTTTGGAAAGTTGCGAAATGTGGTTTTTAAGAAGAATGATGAAAATCACCTGGACTGACAAAGTTATTAATGAGAAAGTTCTTACACGAGCTGGAATGCAAAGGAAAATGATATGTGAGATGTTGATTAGGCAGTTGAAGTTCATGGGTCACATTACACGTAAAGAAGGCCTAGAGAATCTTGCTTTGACAGGGAAAATTGTGGGAAGAAGGAGTAGGAGAAGAAGGAGGATACTTTGGATGGACAGTGTGCAGAAATTGTTGGAAGAGAGAGGAGTGAAAGAACTGGGAGTGGTACTAATACAGAAGGCTAAGAGCCGAGGGTTGTGGAACAGCATGATCGCCAAAGTCAAAGGATATGGCACTTAGAGAGAGAGAGAGAACCCTAAAACCTACCATAAAAACTAGTGCTGTAATATCACGGATATCTCCAATTCCGTTTAACCGCCAGTCAAAACCGGACGGTTTTCGGTTAAACGAATAAAAAATTAAATTAAAAAAAAAAAAAAAAAAAAAACGATTTTTTTTTTTTTTTTTTTTTTTTTTTTTTTTTTTTTTTTGTCGGCAGCAAGCCAGGACTTTCATTTAACTGCGAGGTGCATTTGAAGGCGCTGATTTGTGCTTGTGAACTTGTCACAAATAATAGTAACAATGTCGTTTTTAGAAGAATGTGTAAGATCATTAATGTAAATAAAAAAACAGTAGAGGACCTAGGATAGAACCTTGTGGTACGCCATGTGTAAAAGTTGGATGAATTTTTATTATAAAGTACATATTGAAGATGACAGACAAATTGGAGTGTTGTTTTAGTTTCGGAGTGGTGAGTCAAAAAACAGATTACTGAGCTGGGAGACATTGCCAGGTGGAGGGGCATAAATCGAAACTTAAAAAAAAAAAAAAAAAAAAAAAAACGATTTTTTTTTTTTTTTTTTTTTTTTTTTTCGTTTAACCGAAACCGTCCAATTGAAAACGGAATCCGCCATCGGCGGTCGGATACCGGACGGTTAAACGTTTGGTTACAGCACTAATAAAAACCTCTTTTGTTGTAAGATAGAGACTTACCGGTTCCTTGCCACCCATTGAACGCATCCATTGTGATCTCTCTTCCTCTGTGACAGCTTGGAAGGTTAATACGTTGGGTCTGAAAACAAATCATCAACAATCGTCTCAATTAAAATACTTTTACAGTGCTGGCTTTACAAGAAGAATTGAGAGAAAATTACATCGTTTTCTAATAAGAGCCAGAAGAGCATTAACTTTATGTTGAAATACATATATAATAATATTCCACATAGATATATTATTACCGGGGTCGTCGGATTCAGGTTTTCTCGCATACAATTTATGAGCTTTCTCCACTCCCTGGGGAACATTCCAGTTAGGCGCCATTGTACAAACGCTCACAATGCTGAGCAAACTACGTTAACGTTTGCATACTTCCGGGTACCTATTTAGCACCTGGGTGGAGAGAGGCAAATATAGATTATCGTCTTGCCAAAGGACGTTAGTGCAGGGGCTGGGATTTGAACCCTGTACCTTGTGATCTACAGTCTGGCGACTTATTCACTAGACCACAACACCTCTTCATAAGCTGATTCCTCCTAGCTCACAGCAGACCATTTACAGTGATGTAGTTTACTATATCCACGCCATGGACACTTAAGCCAAAGCACCAATTCTAATCATGTACAATATGTTTTGACTAAGAGACTCTCAAATAGCTATGGTTTACTTCCTGAAAGAAATAAAAAAAGGGGCTAGGGTCCTACTGGAACCATGCACAATGAAACAAATATTTAGCATGTACATTGTGACTCTCAACATTCAATAACCTATTCTTATAAACTGATAGCATTTCATTTTCAATTCATTCAAATCGATCTATTTTCATACTCACTTTTCCATGACAGTGATGTCGAAGCAGAACCGCTTTTCTATCGACTCTGACATTCTTCTGCAAAACAATACAACACAAAAATCAGTTAATGATCATTTCAAGCCTCGGTAACCCAAGGATAAAAGAAATATCACTTTCAGCATTTCAGGTATGCATTTACTACTTTTAGAGCATAATCTGTGCACAAGTTTTCATTTGAAAACACAATGTTTATAGTTCATATTTACCATCAGTCAATATTGATGCAGCTGTTTCTATATTAAGTCAGCCATAACTAAAACTGCCCACGTAAGAGACAGTTCTAAAGTAGAGTATTACACAATAAAACCCAACAGTGTATGAAATGTCAAAAAATATAAACAAATAAACAAATGTGTGGCTACCGATGAATAGTTCTCAAGTTTGATATCTAAATATCCCTTTTAAAGAAAGCTGAACAGGAGAAACTCATGCAGTTTACTTATTATCCATATTTTCAATTAGAAGTTAATATGCTAATAATAATGATACTAATAATCTGGATTTATATAGCGTTTAAAAGGAATAACGTCGCTAAGCAGTTTACAGATATTATTATCCCGGTCATCGGAATCAATCATGCACAATGTGCACCATCTCCACTCCCTGGGGAGTATTCCTACCATATGGTCACCGTGAGGGCATAGGTAATTACTAACACAAATGCTTACGTCATCCTACCGGGTCTCCATTTCTCTCTTGGGTATTGGGTGGCAAATGCAGATTAATGCCTTGCCAAAGGACATTGGTGCTGTGTCGGGGATCGAACCACGACCTTTGAATTTCAAGTCAAGGTCTTAACTCTTAAACCACTCGACTACGACACTTCAACTAGGACAATAACAATAACAGCTATTTGCTAAGAACTGTTTATATCATACCTTGTGCATGTTAGAACTGTTATGACTTCCTCTGAGGTCTGTGAAGCAAAAGCAGTAAAAAAAGAGACAAAGTTATTACTTTGAACAGAGATTCAATCGCACATTGTTAAGGGTAACTGTCATTAAATTGGAAGATTCAGGGTTAAAAAAAACTATAGGGTGCTCGTGACCTTGCATAATACAGTCAAACCTGGTTTAGTTACCACCTGTCTACAAAGACCACATTTTTTGTTTCCCTTGAAGATGTTTTCTCATTGAAACATGTACTAAAGGAACCTGTACATAAAGACCACCTGCTTTTAAAGACCACTTTTCTTTTTCCCCTTGGGTGGTCTTTAAAGACAGGTTTCACTCTACATGTATTTCTATATCTCTGAAAGAAGATCTATTTCTCATTGTCTGTGCTGTGTTAAATGGCCCCACATTTGAATGAAGAGTCATGAAACCCTTCAATGGGTCATTACCTCATCTGGCTGTGACAACAAACAATTCAAGAGATAACTTTAAATGATCAAGAGAATAACACCATTGATGTTGCAATCGACAGCAAATATCAGTCGCAACTTTCTTGCAATGCCCCAAAAGAGTGCCAATCAGTATGGATTCATTTCACATCATATACCCTCCACACCCTCCCCAACTGAGAGAGAGAGGGAGAGAGGGAGAGAGAGAGAGAGAGAGAGAGAGAGAGAGAGAGAGAGAGAGAGAGAGAGAGAGGGAGAGAGAGGGAGAGAGAGAGGGAGAGAGAGAGAGAGAGAGGAAGATACTTACAACTTTTGGTAGGGTCTGTACATATTGTTGCATCATGAGTTTCTTGGATTCCTTGTGGTAGAGACAGTACTGTTTAATCCAACTGGAACCCAGTGCTCCTGCAACCAAAACAAGCATTGAAATATAATTGTATTCAAATATAAATGCAGTTAATTGAATTTGATAACAGTCCTAAATTTAGAACCCTAGCTTTAGCTGAGCTTCTGTGGTAAGATGCTCTAGCATTCAAAGAATGTCTTCCTGCAGGATACCCATTCACTTCACCTGGATGAAGAGTGGCAAATGTAGATTAAGATCTTGCCACAGAACATCAGGGTGCATATTCCATTAAAACCAACCTCACCTGTCTATCCACACATTACATACTCTCCAGTACAGTCTATCCTTATTGCAACTCATATGTTAGACTAGTTACTACTAGGTAGACTAGGATCTGGTCTGATCAAAGGAGGTCCTTGTAGTCAGACAACCTGCATCAGCCACCCATCCCATAAAAATAGCCATTACATTATATTGATCAAGCAGGATTAGACTATTAATGGGATTGTACCTTGCAAAAGCTAGCCTTTACAAAAACTCTGATGCACAGGGGAAAATATTTTCATATTCTAAATCAAAGAATGTTAGAATCTCTTTGCTTCAACAGACCAAGATATATCAGCTCCAGTCTAGAAATTGTTCAGCAAATGGCTAATCTAATTATTCTTGCATAACATTCCCTAAATCTTAGACATGCAAAGACTTCTTGGAAATGAACTTCATAACAAATCAATGAAGTATGAATACCTCTGCCAATAATGTTATTTAAACTTACGTTTTTCATACATAAATAGATAGCCTTCTTGCGTTGACTTGTTCTTCCTGTTTTCATGTGGTTTCTGTAGTAAAAACAAGAGATACATGTTATATTAATGACCTACAAAATTTGTGATGATGTTATGTATTTTTTTTTAAATCAGCGATTAACATTCAATATAATTATATTATTGCTGTAATCTAAAAATATATCTCAGTCATATTGCCAGACCAATAACTGGGAAAATGTTGACCATTTAAATGTTATGTCTGGTTTATTATCACTATGGTTTCAGTTTAGTTGTCCCAGACTTTGGCATAAAGTTGAATGATGTTTCAAGGTAATACAAAACATATTGTGCTCTGGGCCCCATTTCACAAAACTTGTTATCAATAGCAAGTAACATACCGGGTAACTCTTATAAGCTACAGAAATTGTGGCAATTGACTGGCTGAGAGAAAAATTGTCATAGAAATTTAGCACAAGTTTTATGAAACAGGGCCCTGGTTTGAAAGAGACAAACTTATGATCTTACTTCCATCATCTTGTGCATGAGATTCTCTGCTTCTTCCTTCGTTGCATCAAAACCTGCCCGAATCTAAATGTGTAAAATTAAAGTGATAATATGTAAAATATTTAAAACAATGACAAGATAATAAACTTGTTAATACACAAGCACATACAAATGTACAAATATTTCTTTAGACATCTTGTACTTTCTTGCCTCTTCATGTAAGGTATGGCTAGGCAATGTTTGGTAAAGTATTCATCCTCAAGTTAGTTCAAAGCATTCATTTCTTGAGACACCCTATACCTCCTTGCATCGCCTCTACATGTGATGTATGGCTGTGCAATGTTTGCTAATGTATTCTCGGGTGGCCATCTGAACTTGACTTTGCAAATATCAAGCCGCATTCCTCATGTATCAAATTGAGAAAATATGTTTGCACTCTTGGGTTGTGTCAGCTGTATCGCAGTATGTAGTGACCTATACAATGGATGGCCGTTATAAACATCAGCGTTGGGGATCTACAGTGCAGAGGAGATTGCTAGACATAGCCTAGTTTCAATTCAAATTAATAACAGTTCCAACAAATTCATCTGATTATTCAACATTGTCTCCAACTGCATTTTGTGGCCTTCATGCTCATGAAGTCATTCCTTTTATAGAAGTGGTAACAAACAGCAATTTTTAAAACAAAAAGTTTTTAAAGTGTGAAAATTCAGAGTGCAACATATAAACTTTCACTCTTTGTATTGACATACGGTAGCTTGGATTTTACAACAAAAGAGAAAGAATAGGAGTAGAATAATTTTTTTTTTTATTTATAAGGTAATAATACCAATCATTGTATGAATTACAAACAAAAACAGAGCTAGACAGATCCTACATATGTACCGAGTCTGACAATCAAATTAAAGATGATCAGCTTTATGCAATATTTATGGCTATTGTTCATGACACCACACAAGCAGTGAAAACCTTATCCATACAAGAAAGAAAACTGCTAGAATGATTGTAATGCTCTTCTGCTTTGAGGGAAATAACGGTAGCAATATTGAAATTACAGAGTGAATTTAATATCATCCAGGAACGTATAGAGAGTGAAGACATCATAAAACCTGAGATGCTGATGGGAGCTCGGGTAGAAATAACAAGATTAGATGTTCCTTTACTTACATTCTGTAATTTCAGCTGAAGCTCTGTCATGTACGGTTTGAACTCTCGTGACACTTCATGACCTAGATGCAAACATAAAACCAAGTATAAACACAGATCAGTATCAGCTTTCATTCACTTCCTCCATGTCAGAGGTCAGCTATGATCATGTTCAATCAGTAGAACAGGAGCCATTTGTAATAGACAACCCATCTTTCTCTATTCTTCTATATATTCATCTTTATCTCTCCTCTTGATCTATAACATGTATTCCCTGCCCCTCTTTCTCATTTTTCATTTTCTGTTCTTGTTTTTTTCCAGTCAGAAACATCCTCCCCCTTTTCTCACCATCTCCACTTTCAAATGTTATTCTAAATCATTTTTAATCATCTTTAGACCTGTCCATCCCATATTCATTGATATTCTATTCATTAGGGGGGGGGGCAGATAGTCAAACTGGGGGTGTTTCACAAAGATCCTAAGCTGAACTTAACTCTAAGTTGGACTTAAACATTATGGAGAGCCATTTGTAGCCTTCAAATAAATATATTTACAAGCGAAAATTCAAGTATTTTAGACTTTTCATAAATTCCACATCAAAAACATGTAATCTCCTTGATGACAGAAAATATGAATGATTTGAAACAACATTTTATGCCTTTTAATATAACTTTTACAAAATATTTTCAAAGATGCTAACGGCTTTCCATAATTGTTAAGTCAAACTTAGAATTAAGTTCTACTAAGGATCTTTGTGAAACACCCCCCAGGTCTGTTTGTCTCTGCGAAGATAATTTCATATCATCTAAAATGTCAATTAGCCTTATAGCCCTTTATAAAATAATTTTATTCCTGATAACAAGAAACTTCGGTCCTTATAACAAGAAACTTCTACCAGAATTAAAAGATTGAAGTCCATTCTCACTTGCTAAAGAGGCAAACAATATGGCCTTGCCCAGTCCCACATATCAGCCCTGTAGCCCTAGAACAAGCAGGGAATGGATTTGAATTAATTCCTTTGATGAGTGGTATGATGTCTAACTTACCTTGATGGTAGAACGTCAGCCAGCTGTACATGAATCCTAATAACTGTTGAAGAGAAATGGCAATAAACAAGAAAATCAATGAAAATACAATTGAAATACAATCATATATAACATAAATATTTAATATGACAACCTCCTTACCAATGTGAGCAGTAAGAACTTGTTTGAACAAAACATTATTTTATCATTAATCTCTTGAATAATTAAAAAAATATATATATACACTGAGAGCTTGGACTTGTATTGTAATAATGAGTAACTTTACTAAAATAACCCTTCCCCCACAAAAAAAGGGGTGTTGGAAAGTCAAATCCTTTAACACTGAATATTGAAATTTCTTTGATGATTTAGTCTCCATATTCTGTTTCATATATTCCATATTCAAGTTGTCCATATTTTGAGAAAACTCCTGCCAAAAATTAATAGATATTCATATCTTACAAAAACACATCCTTTAAAACTCCTGACTGAGCTCTTTAAGGGAAAAAAAATACTGCAGTACTTTAATGTAAAGGATGTGACTCCTGTAGAGGTTAATGTAACACTGCTGTTATTCTGAAATGTGTATTGCTAGAGCTTACACCAGGGAAGAAAGAGGAAATATCATGAGACATTTTGATACCATTTGATACCTGAACATCAAAATGTTCATGAAAAATGGATCCTGGATCCTGATAATTTAAATCGATCCGCTTCATAGACTTTAAATCATGCCTAATATTGATTTTACAAATGTTTATCCTATGGCCTTTTCTCTTTGATTATTAATCTGCAAGTTTGAAACCGAAGACAGGATCTAATATATCGTGTCCTTCGAACTTGATTCCTAAGGTATGAATTATCAACATTATGCTGGTATCATACAAAGAAATTGAACTCCATATTGAGAACTTCACAACACATAAGTTCCAAAAATATATTGTATATTATCCTTGGATAATAAAATGTTTTTCATAATTCTGTTTTTTATATCCATTCAAAGATCAAATGAATCTCTATTCAAATTATTCATATCCTAATACCCGAAATATGTATACCTTCAGGGGCATTATACAGAATGCATGAACTCAATTCTATTTGTGATTGTATTCAATATGAATTATTCCCATACAATATGAAGCCGTGTATGAGTAGGGAAAATCTTTGCTGCCTTATTGTATGATGGAGTGAAAATTGAGAATATGCTTCCTTTATATTTTGAGGGCCAGTTGTACAGTCTTTAAAACTGCGTACCTCGATTCCAAATACAGTGCCTATTGTCAGCTGGCTATATATTTCAATGCAGATCAAATATTTCTCCTTGTACATTGAAATGTATTGTGAGAGGCTGAATTAACACATTTGTACCATATTCAGAGGTTAATCATTTTCATGAATTTTTGAAGTATATATCAGAGTCTTTGGAATCGGTTGGTTTTGCAATGCATATTACCCTTTCACCATGGATGGCTAAACAGACAAAATAAACGTGACTCTTCTTCTTACATTAATCTTCAAATGGCTATGCAGCCTATCACAAAGATCTGTAGGAAGATTATCAGCTTTGACTCAACCAATAAAATCAATATATTCAGTCATATTTCCCCCTCATTAACAATTGTTTGTAAATGAACATGTACACATTGTTCAATCTTATCCCTCAAAATGAAAATGAAACAGTGGACCAGAATCATTAATGTATCACATGAACATTATATTATTTGGACCAAAGTTGCAATCAGGACCAAAGTGCATTGATACAAGAGACAAAATTTACGAGAAATCTTCTTCGCCCAGTAATGTACAAACCAATCTTTGCTGCTTGTAAGTGTCGGCTTGCATGGTGATGTAGATATACAGTAGGCTTGCGGGTGCACCATGTGAGAGAGAGGGAGGATTGAGGAGCCACTCCCGTCACTCATCCTCTCCAAGCGCTATAGTTCTCCTTAGAACTATAAGCTAAGAAAGATAACCAACAGTCTTTTTCAAGACTATACCAACAGTCCTTTTCAGGACTACAAAACCCTCAAGAAAGATTACCGAGAGACTTTTCAGGACTCCTCAATTCTCCCTCTCTCTCACATGGTGCACCCGCAAGCCTACTGTAAACCAATCTTTGTGGCGTATCCTACTGAACTATCTATCACCCTATAAAACTTACCGTTTCGACAAACTCAAACTTCTTCTTCTCTTGTACTTGTTGCATTTTGAAGACATAGCAGAGGGAATCTTTATGGAACTGTCTCCTCTCCATATCAAGTGTAGCATCAGCCTACAGACAAAATAAAAAAATTGAAGGACAAAATGGAATTGATCATTTCTGACATACTAGATCTCATGGATGTGTATAGGTCAAACTGGGAGACATTCTTTTAGATCAAGTGCCATAAGCGCCCAGCAGAGGTGCTATAGAAACGATAAACCATCATCATAACCACCATACAGGCTAGTATTCGTCTTTTTCAGGCTATTCAGTTACTTCTTTCTTTTCCTCTAAAACGATATCTCTCTTTACAGAGATTTTATCCATGTTTTGTTTCATTTAAATGTTCTAAATGATGACAAGTACATTAATGAAGAAATGGCAGAAGAAAGGTTAAAAAAAAATTCATTACATATGGACTTTTCAAGAAAGCATAATGCCATGAGCACTCTTTAAAAAAAAATGTTGAATAAGTCATTGAAATAACATTTACATCATTCAGAAGAAAGACTAGAGTTAAGTGAGGGTGAACATGAATCTATAAAAATAATGAGCTTGTCAACATCTTTCCATAGAAATAGCTTACTGATTTCATATCAAAATCATTGTCAAATTCTTTATTGTCACAGAAATACCAGATATGTTTTAATCACATCAGTGACGTTATATTTATCTCACAGAATTAACATTCTGTTACAATGACATCACCAAAATATAATAATCTGTACAGATTCAGTTTGAATAATGCATAGTTTTCACAACAGTCATCATTCAAGAATTAGAACACATCCACTTCAAAACAAGATAATACCCTATTAACATTTCACAGAATGTTCCAAATCTGTCTGCTCAGGAACACATGTGATTATAATCCTATCATTTAATCTGGGTAATTACGACCTGAATTCCAATCTCAATTACTTTCTGCTCCATATGACATCCATTATCATTCTATTGTGATCTATTGTGATCAATTTGTTTCAATATCTCCATGGATATCTAATTGTGTGTGATAATCTTCCCTCTGTTAACGACCTAAATTTAGCTATTTTTTAAAACATTTGGCTTGTGGGAAAACACGTTTCTTTCATTACTCTAGATTGGATGTTTGTCCCATGACCAGTCGCGTAGCCAGAGTTTGATGTTTGGGGGGGGGGGCTCATACATGTTATCGATCAAGGTAAAAAAAAGGGGTCTAAAAATGCAACCGATCCTGGAAATTTAGGGGGGCATGTGCCCCCCCCCCCCCCCCCCCCCCGTGGCTACGCGCCTGCCCATGACAAAGCCACCTTCCACTTTCATTCCTAAATGAATGCAATGTATGACCAGCTGTGGTTATTTTCTTGGAATATCACTTCTCCTCTGTTCAATTTCCTTCTCAGTTCAAACATAATCTAGATTTATTGTGTTTTACTGTTTCTTTTCATCAACTTCATCATTCCATCAATCTTCCCCATCATGTCACTGTGCAATTCGTTGCTAGTTTCATGAACTCTACATGTGCACATAGGTTTAAGCCTATGTGCATACACGAGAAATGACGGTTTGCAAAACAAGTTTAAATTATTGCTTGCAGCAGGACAATTACAGAAGCAGAAGGTGATTTCACACTGGAAAGCTTCAAAAGAGCTTTGGGAAAGAAAAACAACTTTCATAAACAAAAACTATATAAAGAATTTCAGATGAAATCTCTCACTTTTTATTAAAGGGGAAAACCCAATAAGACCTCGAAAAAATATGAACACAGATTACTCAATATCAATGATACTTCCAATTACAGAGGACAAAAATTCTAAATCGACTGACATCGTTTTCCAAGAAAAGAGATCTAAACCGGCTTCGAAACCCCTGGAATCAAGCTAAAATCACAGCATATCTTCACAATCATCTATTATACAATTTCATTTCTTTTCACCCTTTCTTTTAATGATTTATAACATATGGTTCAAAATAAATTTTACCCCATCAGTAAAACTGATGACAGAGTATTAGCAGAGAATTTCCCCTGCATGACTGAATTGAGTGAATACCTTGAATTGGATAGAGGGAGTAGCAAAGAAGTACCTGGGGATAGATCAGGGTTGAGCTATCAAGGGGCGAACACAGAAAGAAATAGGGAATAACTACGTCAACGATGACGTAAGCTTTTCTATACTAAGGATCCACGTTTTCCAGAGAAATTACACAATGAAATGCATGACAAATTTGTATGCTTCCCCCTTTCAATCATATGGGGGAAAAATGAAGTGGCAAAGTCATTAGATTGACACACTTTTAATCTTAATGCAAATAAGAAAAGTATCGAACTACAAGGTATTTGTGCAGTGTTTTTTTTCATTGAAAAAAAAAATCACAGTGGGAATTAAGCATTAAGCCAGCAGCCACAAATACCATGAAGCATTAGCGACTTCAATCATAGAGAATGAAATCAATCCTCTACATTAATTGTATTGTTTGAAAGAAAAAGGAAACAAGGTTGTGAGAAATTTACAGTTGAGCTAATGTCACAATAGTATGTTTCATACAACCCAAGCTTGCATATTTTACAACTAACACAGATAACACCAAATGCCCCATCGTCCTTTGTCAGAAATGAGCAGATGACCTTTCCCATTAAAGGGTATGCATCATAAATACCTCTGGAGGTAAGAAGGGAGGTGTTTACATCCCACACACATCATAACAAGAGCTTTAAAGGTATTGTGGAGGTGTCAGCATTCCCGTCATTATTTATCCCATTGCACAAGATACTCTCCCCCCCCCCCCAGTAATGTATACACAGATTTCACTTTATACATGTAGTTGTAATTCCCTCCTGTTTGCTGGGTCACACAACTATTGCAGGCTCCCATCATTATCATCACAGACCTGTAACTAGGACTTTAGTAGTGGGGGGGGGGGGCAGACATTATATGAGGTGGACCCTTTCTAGGGAGGGTTTGGGAGGGGGAGGGTTTGGGAGGGGGAGGGGTAAGTGTACATGATACAGCGTGTCCACACACAGAAGAAAGTAGTCCCGAAACTCTACAGCGAAATGTCGTATAGGTGCGCAGTTTGCTACTGCGATCATGAAATGGAAGCGGAAATGAGAGGTCAGGTCTCCTTTCGCTCGAGGTCACGTTAAGCCCAGCCCAGTTATACCGTTCTAGTTCGACTAGTTATACTAGTTACGTCCACACACATCACATTCCGTGATTAGGCGTGATTATTTATACGTCGTATAATGAAATACATGTTTGGTCATCGTTTCGTTATACAACGTTTCGTTATACGACATATCGTTAGTAAGCGTCCACACACACAATTTCATCGTATAACTATCCCGAAACGTGAGTGCACACGATAATAGTATTAGCAGAAAAGGAAGACATATTTTAACCATCAGCACATCATTCATCTCTACATGTGATGAGATTTGACAGCAATCTGAATATGCCTGCTCTTACCGGTAGGTCTACATTCACCTAACATCCTCCAGAACTGAATGTTCTAAATACCTAACACGCTTCCCCTGCAGTGGGGTAGGAGGATAAAGCACCTTGACACCACAGGAATGTCATCAAGTGGGACTGAGGCAGCTTTAAAGAAGTGATCAAAACAAATGATGGTAATAGGCGTTGCTTAATGAGTGTTCCTTTCACTCAATACAATCATGGGGCTACACATTTAGAAGTGTATGATACAGGGAAATAAAACTACAATGTATTTTTTAAAACTATTTTGAATCCCTGTTTGAATGCAAGGGCTTACACTTCATCCTTTTACTTTCTATTATTCATTGAAAGAACTAATTATAGTCGATATAACTGATCGTTTTCATTTCCAATATTCATTTTCTGAAGTCCTTTTGAATGAAATATCAAATTGATTAATGATTACATAAGAGGTGAAATGACAAGAAAAAAATGACATTTTGGGACATTGTTGTTTTAATCTCAATCTTTACCTACCTCTTTGCCCCTTCCCCTCCCCCTGAAAAAAAAAGTTTTATTCTCATGAAGGTTTACTTGCTTGAAGGCTTGAAACATCTCTCCCAACAAAATAAATCATCCAGCGGAGAAGGGAAGGAACTTTTCTAATTTTAGAAGAAAGAAAATAGCTGTCCTAAGAATGAAAACACCAAGGCTATTTAGAGGCCTACTGGTGCTATTTCAGAAGTTCAAGACTACCCAAGCTTTCATCAGTGTATTTAAAAAAAATCATGTGCTCAGAGCTAGAGGGGCATTAACTCATGCCATTTAATGAGGGGTTAATGCCCATCTGGCTCTTCACAGATGATACCTCTCAACATCACGAGGTGCACAAAAACAATGGCTAGATTCCTCCCTACCAGGTGTCTTGCCAGGTTGATAAACAATGAGGCCCCTATTCCTCACAGCAGTCCAAGTTAAACCTGGCCTAATATAAGTCCACTGATTTATGGAGTGCCAAGTGCCAACCTATTTTTGGGGGATTAATTACTCCAATTCTGTAAAAGAATGAACGAATGAAATGTCTTGGAAAGAAGTGACATATTGATTCCATTATGATACAACGTTTGTTCATTCATTTAGAATAATTGTGATATTTACAGGATAAAAGGTCATCACTAGGCACTCCATTAATAGAAGGACTAAGGATACCCATTTATTCAGTTTTTAAACCTGGACTAAATCTAGTACACTTTAATGAAAATTGGCCTGGGAATTTTACAACTGTATGTTTTGAAACTGTACATGTGCAAGTCCTTTCCTCTAGCCTCTTCATGAAAGGTCACAGGCATCATGTGAAGATCAAGAAAGATTGATGTCCTGAAAAAATTAAGCAGAAAATATGTAACATCCAAACATCCTCATGCTGGGAGCACAACAACATGATCTTGAAGCACATCCTACCCTGCCCTGCCTGACTCTCTGGCTTCAAAACAAACAGCATGTGATATCTGAACTAATCATGTGAATCCTTGGGATAGATCTCGACCAGAAATCATATCTTCATAAATAGAAAACATCTAGGTTACAACTTTCGATTCAAGGCAGCCTTTTCCCTGAAGAAAATAGATTTTCCATTTTATGTACATGTATCTTCATGGATGGGCATTGATCCTGGAGTGAACATTGCCACCTCCTGTAATTACTGGATCATTAACTTTGAAAAAAAATCAATTAGCTGGTATTTTTCTGATCAATTCCACCTGATGCAAATGTAATGATGACTCTATCTCAATGCTAGGGGGGAAAACAAATTCTAAATACACCTATAACATACTGTAGCAATCGACCCCCCCCCCCCCCCCACCACCACCTGCCCCACAAAGCATAAAGCAACCTATTGTTTAAGATTATAAACATTATTATGGCCATGAAAAAGGGGAAAATCTCATGCTTTATAACAGGCGCATGAGTGTGTTCTAATAATAGGTTACATTTCGTTCTGATACGCTTTCATTTTCGCCTTGCTTTTGTAAAATATGGTTGCCATAAACATTGTTGTGAATGGATCTTGTACATTCATGGCTATAATCTCCATCCAAAGTCAAAGGAACTGGTTTAGAAATTAGCTCTTTATCCAACTCACCATGTTCGTTTCACTTTCTTTTCTCACTTATACATGTGACTGTATCTTTTTCTGTCTCTCACCCTTTTCTTTTCTTTCTCTTTCTTATAATTCATTTTGCGGGGGAAAAAAATTCAAAAATCCCCAGGTGTCACATGAGTCACAATTCACCATGGGAACAAATTGAAAGAGTATGTCTGGCAGTGTAGGCTGGCTGGAGGTTAGATAAGTAACCGCAAGAAAATTGAGAAATCATTTCTAATGCTGGTAGAGTGGAAAAAGAGGGGGATAAAATCAGGACCTAGATAGTGGTTCAGGTTTGAGATAATGTGTTTCTTGAGTGCCATAAGGGTGTTAACTCTGTTTTTATATGTGATTTAAGACCCTTCTGGCTCTCAGTGCTCAAGACAATATAGCAATGATGCATGATCTTCATGTGTTCCGGACACATACATTTGCATGTACTGTCATGATGATGTTATGATGATTTTCTTTGAATATCATGCTCATGAACAAGTCCTATCTTACAATTTGTTGAAGAAAATATGACTGATATACTGCTTAACAGTGGGATTGTCCAACCTGTCTTAGTGGCCATTTTTCTATAAAGGGCACCTGTCTTTAGTGGCAATGTATTTGATCTCTCCTGAGAAAAAAATATATGTTGCAGAACTTATCTAGAGAGGCTACAATGTACCTGCCTACAGGGGCCACTTACTTTGTTTCTTTTTGGCGAACTTAATAGACAGGTTTGACTGCATGATGAATGTTCACAATGTTGTGATAAAAAGGTCCTTTGACACATAGGTTTTAAAATATTAAATACATTCAGGGTCCTGATCACAAACCTTATCATCAATAACATGTGTCACACTTCTATAATTAATTTGCTCACAGCCAATAACATGCATTGATTTCAGGAGCCTACATCAATTAATGTTATTGATGACAAGTTTTATGAAACAGAATCCAGAGATATCTATCTACTGATAATTATAGCATTAGATTCAATTCATCAATTCAATGTGCAAAAATTATATTATTATAGTGTCAGAAGGACATTAAGGGTGCGTTTAAGCTTAAATTTTGAAGGCAGAATGAGCAATTTGTAACGCTCATCGTAAACGCTCATCGTAATCGCAGTTCCACGGTGTACTGTTTATGCTTACTTCTCTGGCTCATCCAGGCAATTCTCCCTGTGTGGCCTTAATTGGTCTTCCAGCTGGATTCGCAAACCTTCACTGTGCAAGCTACGTAGACCCACTAGAGGTCAGTGCATTGACCCCATTTAAACGCGTTTACAAATTGTAAACGCATCTTTTTGTGAGTTTACGATCGGCGATCATGATCGTCGTTTTTCGGTGATTCTACAAAAGTAAGCATGGACGCAACCGTGTTTTAAACTAAACGCGTAAGAGATGCCTGATTCTGGCCAGAAAAAGTGAAGCATAAACACGCCTTAAGTCATACAAATTTGCACTGAGTTAATGCCCTTCTGGCTCTCCACAGATGATATACAACATCCTACACAAGTCATGTGGGAAGCAATTACTGCGCCTTCTCTCATATCAGAGTTATCAGCAAACATTATCACTGGATGTACTTCTGTAATGATGATATCCAAGATAAGACTTGAAGATTCAAAATCTGATTACAGGCCAGCTAAATCACATGTCTTCACAGTGTTTCGGCCCCGTTTACATTTTTTAAAGAAAATAATAAAGCTTTTAAAACTGTATTTCAGATTCTCTACAAAAAATTCTCCATATCAACTTTAGTCAAGTTCAAAGTGTCCTACCAATTCACAAATATGTTCAATTTTTGAGCATGTATCTACGAAGACGGCGACTAAACATGATCAAAAGCTTGTCAATTGCTTGTCTGAAATAGCAAACACTAATACGGTACATGTAACCTACAATCTGGCTTTATTAAGACAACATTCCTTTACAAATCATGAATGCAGTATTTTGTCGAGAGGGTCTCGGGACAGAACATTCATAATTTTGAATTCCTTTTAGAACTGCTTTATTCATATTTACTGTGTTATTGGTTTAATAGTTACAATATGAAGCAAGATAAATTATATCACTTATATTTAATAGTTGGAGTTAAAATGTTCAAAGATTAGGCCTACACCATGATACTTATCTAGCACGCTGATTACTGTCTTAAAAACTTAAGTAATTTATAAATTGTTTCAAGTGTAAACACAGCTAGTACTAATGATATGAATCTGCAGTAGCACAGTGTAATCCGTCTAGGATGACATTGAGAAATGTGACTACTATCACAGCTAGACGGGATATTGCTTTCAAAAATTACTAAAAAGATCCTTGAAACCTTCCCACACTTCAAATTTACTCATTTAGAAATCTCCTTGAAAATTCCAAGATATGAAATTAGACTGGTTAATTCCCAGACTACTTTACACAGTTAGATTTAAAGGTAAAGACCAGTATTGGTAACGCCCCAATTTCAAAAAATGAAATGGAAGCTCTCATTACCAATCATGTGAAAGAATATGTTTTGACTAATACATGATGATAACAAATTTGCCGGGAAACCGCCTACTAATTCATACATTTGGTAAATTTGTTTTTCTCATGGTCGTGTGAGAGATATAGGGTAGTCCCGTATACATCTTTCTGTGTATAGTGCTTGTAACTTTACGAAGAATGGGCCAAATTTCTCATCATTTTGATGATTCCAGAACCTTGCAGATGCTAGATGATCAACCTTTTCTGATCGATTCCACAACGTTTCTTTCACAATGCAATCGCATGACCATTATTGGTCTTTACCTTTAATGAATACATACAAAATTACAAGCCAATCAAGATCCCCAGAATAAATTGATAGACTTCCAGTTATAATTTACAAAGAATACTGGGGCTTTCATACCAATAACAACAAAAGAGTTTTAACTTTTAACTAATAAGATCAGTAACCAAGTTTTAAAATGACATATCTATAGATGTGAAAATAAAGAATAAGCTCATATTAACTTTTAAATTCCCTCCAAAATTAAGTTGACTTTACAAAATTACATGTATCAATCCAATTTTTAAGAAATATTCTCTCACTACCAATATCGTTTTCAAATTTTAAAAATGTGCATTATTTTCAAATTGAATATCATCTTATTCTGTATTTTCCATCAGTCCCTATCTCAAAATATCCCTTTTCTTCTTAAATGCAGTTTAAAGAGAAGGTTGAGTGTTTTCATTGTTATTATGCAAGTGTGGAAGAAAAAAAACGTTCCCTGAAAAGATGGCTCTTCAAATGCCTTCTATATTCTAAATATGAAATGTAACAGCTTAAATGTTTATGCCACATGTTTATGTGGTCCCATATACATCTTTCTGTGTACAGTGCTTGTTACTTTTACCAAGACTGGGCCAAATTTCTTATCATTTTGGTGATTCCAGAACCTTGCAGTACACACCAATACTTATATATGCTACATGATCAACTTTTTCTGATCGATTCCACACCGTTTCTTTCACAATGCAATCGCATGACCATAACTCAACTTTATCTTTAAAGTGAAGTCAAGTAAATATCTAGGCATACATATTTTCCTCAAAGTTCAAGTAGGAAAGTAGGACTATGGTCTAAGAAATCTCAAACCCTGGTTCTCCTACTTGCTTAAAATTATGGGATTTAGCCCAAGATAGTGATTTAGATTGAAGGGCGATAGGGTGTGGGTGATTTTATTTCCTCCCAACATGATGGAGCAATTTTTTTCCTTCATATATCTTATAATACGGATCGTCTGCATGATAACGCAAGATCACACACGTGGGCATGTAGTTTGTCCTTTATCTGGCTAGTCTGAAACAAGTCTGAAACAGGTTTTCAAGTATTGACCTTGAATGAGTGCCACCATTCTAGGGTCAGATAATCAATGCTAATTATTCATCAACAATCACTTGACTTGGCCACAAATTTTCAGAATATAAATCTGTACATGTCCTGATTAGCTCTATTCAATTGTTGAGTTCATCATCTAATCTTTCTGTTATCTATCTTTGCAATCATGTCCATTATACTGCTTTTAGATCATATATATGCTTTATTATCATATTTTCCAAAATGCAAGGTTTAATAGATTATAATTCAAAGGAATCATATATGAGGAAGTTATTGTACATGTGTACAAGAATATCCCAACACGTAGCCTATAATGAACTTCTTGTACAATCCCCAAAAACGAATTTCGGTGAATATTGTACACAATTTAACCTAATGTTGTGATGTATACCCTTCCTACAACATTAGCACCAAACTATGTTAATAGCCGTAACTTTGCATAAACCATATCTCTATCTTTTGATCCAATGAGAACATTGAAACTTAATGAAACTGATTTGACACAGTGGCAGTGAAAATGATACGTCCAAGTACTTACAGCATTTAAACATTTATAGGTTGTTTACTGCACCAAAAGAAATCTGTGACAAAGTCAGTGGCAAGGGGAAGAGACAAGGGCTTTCATCGAAAGGGTGCGGTGCGGCGCGGCGCGGTGTGGTGTGCTCAACGCACCCATTCGATAAAAGAGGGGGGGCTTTTCTCGAAAGGGTGCGTTGAGAGCGGAGTACCGTTTTAACACACCCTTTCGATAAAAGAGGGGGGGCTTTTCTCGAAAGGGTGCGTCGACTAGTCTTTCGCATCAGTCGTTTAAAATGAGGATCTCGGACAAAAGGTAATAGTTGCCAATTTAAGTATATCGAAAATGTATTAAATAAAATGGAATGGTCTTGATTACAGAGTGGTCTCTTTCGTTATTACTATGTTGATGGGGGAGACAGAGAGAAGGAAAAAAGGGAAAGGGAAAGGGAAGATAAAAGGAAAGAATAAGAAGAAAAGAGGGAAACTGGGGGGCGAAGGGCTCTTGCCTCCTCACCCCCCCCCCCCCCCCCCCGCCAAAAAATAAATAAGAGAGAGAGAGAGAAGGAAAAGGGAAAGAAAATATAAAAGGAAAGAAAGAAGAGGAAGAAGAAAAGAGGGAAACGGGGGAAGGGCGAAAGGCTCTTACCTCCCCCCCCCCCCCGCCAAAAAAATAAATAAGAGAGAGAGAGAGAGAGAGAGAGAAGGGAAAGGGAAAGAAAGAAGAATAATAAGAAGGAAAGGGGGAAACGGGGGAAGGGCGAAGGGCTCTAATTGCCTCCTCCCTCCCCACCCCCCGCCAAAAAATAAATAAGAGATAGAGAGAGAAGGGAAAGGGAAAGAAAATATAAAAGGAAAGAAAGAAGAGGAAGAAGAAGAAAAGAGGGAAACGGGGGCAAAGGGCTCTTGCCTCCTTTCTTTTCTTTCTTTTCCTTTCTTTCCTATTCTCCCTCTTTTTCGTTTTCCTCTTTCTTTCTTCTCTTTTCTTTCCTTTCTTTTCTTTTTTCTTTTCTTTTTCTTTTTTCTTTTCTTTTTCTTTTTTTCTTTTCTTTCCCTTTTCCTCTCTTTTTTCCCCTCCCCCTTTTTTCATTTTTCCCGACGGCAGCGCAATTTTACCGCCAATATCCTGACAGGTGGGGGGGGGGGTGTCGCACCCCCACACCCCCCTTTGCAGACGCCCCTGCCTACGCCACTGTTGGCGACCACGAGGCTATCAATACAAATTAAGACATATTAATGAAGATTCTTTTTTAATGTTGCAGAGAGATAAGTATTTTCTCTATGAACTTGTTTAATGGACAATAAATAATATTAAAAACATGAATACTATAGCGGTATAATGGTGAGAGAGATGATTTAAGTCAAACTTTTTTTCAATGCGACAGCCGATCGCCGCGAAAATGAATATTTATGGTAATTTATGCAAACAAGGTCAGATAATTCACATTTTTACCCATAAATCATATATAATTCATATTCAAGCGTTCTTTTTCACTACATATATTCGTTAAAATAATAATACGACAACAAAGTTGGAAGAGCCAGTTTATCCCTATGTTATCTCTTGTTTTGATAATTTGTATTTATGTATTATATTATTTTTGTTGTTTTATTTCATTTCTAACCACAATTCAACTATTTTGACCCAAAATCAAACACATTAACTTGAAACAAGACCAAATAACCAATGTTTTCTCTTTTTTAAAAAGAATAAATGGTATTTCCATATGTTTGGTACATAAATCACAAAAAATGAGCGATTTTAGGGCTGACATGCAAAAACAAAAGGTCACGTGACTCCGCAACTATACGTCCGATTTTCAACAAAAAAATGTTTCACAAGATGCGTAAGACTCGAAAGAAAAAAGTCATGAAAGAAAAACTTTATATCTGCTGCGGTTCCGGAGTAGTCGCGAAATTACTAGAGAGCACTAATCTTTTTTGGGGCCCTCGAAAATTTGAAAAATCGTACCCCCCCCCCCCCCCTTGAACGCCAGGGGGGGGGGCTATCTCCCAAAAACTGTAAAATTAACGTGTTTTTTTATTTTACACGTTTTGTCACTAGGCGGAGCCCTCAGAAGCTCAGGGGTATTAAACATCAAAATTAACGTCGGATGAGCATAATTTTATACCTTATTTGTGACAGTGGCAGGACACAATTTGGTGTTGTGTCCAGGGGGCGGAGCCCCCAGAAGCTCAGGAGTTTTGTACATTAAATTATTATTATTTTATACCTTATTTGTGACACAGGGGTCACGAATTGGCGTGGGGTTCAGGGGGTGGAGCCCCCGGAAGCTCAGGGGTTTTGGGCAATAAATAACGGCCAGATGAGCATATTTTTTATATCTATTTGTGACACTGGCAGGACACAAATTGGTGTTGGATCCAAGGGGCGGAGCCCCAAGAAGGTGAGGGGTTTTATACATCAAATTATCGTCAGATGAGAATATTTATATATCTATTTGTGACACTGGCAGAACACAAATTCTTCTTCCTCTTCCTCTTCTTTCTTTCCTTTTATCTTCTCTTTCCCTTTCCCGTTCCCTTCTCTCTCTCTCTCTCTCTTATTTATTTTTTGGCGGGGGGGGGGGGGTGAGGAGGCAAGAGCCCTTCGCCCCCCAGTTTCCCTCTTTTCTTCTTATTCTTTCCTTTTATCTTCCCTTTCCCTTTCCCTTTTTTCCTTCTCTCTGTCTCCCCCATCAACATAGTAATAACGAAAGAGACCACTCTGTAATCAAGACCATTCCATTTTATTTAATACATTTTCGATATACTTAAATTGGCAACTATTACCTTTTGTCCGAGATCCTCATTTTAAACGACTGATGCGAAAGACTAGTCGACGCACCCTTTCGAGAAAAGCCCCCCCGCTTTTATCGAAAGGGTGTGTTAAAACGGTACTCCGCTCTCAACGCACCCTTTCGAGAAAAGCCCCCCCTCTTTTATCGAATGGGTGCGTTGAGCACACCACACCGCGCCGCGCCGCACCGCGCCGCACCGCACCCTTTCGATGAAAGCCAGAGACAAGAAAGTGCAAGGCATGGTGCTGGCAGGTGGTTGCATACGTGTCTATGGACATTACCTCAAACTCACTGTGAGTGATGGATATTAATAACACAATTACTGGTCTCTCTCTCTTGTATAGACACATGTTGGGCAAGATAATTTGAAAATAGGAACCAAGAATGAGGAGATACACATCCGTTTAGAAATGTAAATCATTATCTAATTTATGATAATAATGTCTATTTGGAGCATGATGAATAGATGATAAGAACCAATTAAATCCAGGACACATAACCAGTGCCGTGGAACTAAAAAACAAAAACACATCCAATATAACCTCTCGAATAACCCCACTTCTAAATGAACTACACTGGTTGCCAGTTCGCCAGAGAATCACATTTAAAATATTAGCACGTCCTTTTGGAATAAGCTGCCACTTAGTATTCATAATTTAACTGCCCTTCATGACTTCACAGTTGCTCTAAAAACCCATCTCTTTCTAAACAGTGCTATTTAATCATGTCAATGTAGCGTAATAATTTGTGTTGTTTTAGTTTACTTTATTTTAGTTAAGAAAGTTATATTTTTTGTGATAGTAATATGTACAGCGCCATGAGCGTCAGAGCCTGGCGGATACCGGCGCTATATGAATATCCATATTATTATTATTATTATAGTCTACAAAGCTCTAAATGGTCAAACTCCAAGTTGCATTACTGAATTGTTGCATATCAAGTCTCAAACTCATGGTCGTAACCTTCGTAGTACACAAGACACATTTATGTTGCAAATACCCCCATATAAAACCAAAGTAACCTTGGGACCGGTCATTTCTTTGTGCTGCCCCTAGATTATGGAATAAATTACCACTAGAAATAAGGAAAGCCCCATCACTAGATAATTTTGAATCAAACTGAAAACTCACTTGTTCATATAGTATGTATAGCACAGCATTTATGAGCTCTTGCAGCGCAGTAGAATATATCCACATAGTTAATTCGCTTTACAAATGAATATTATTACCGTATTTGCCGGCGCAAAGGCCGCAGTATTTTTGGAAGAGAAAATATCAAAAAGTCGGGGTGCGGCCTTTACGCCGAAAGAGTAAAAATCGCAAGTCAAAACAGCACGTCCATTATTTGTAGGCAACTTCATACAACAAAATATATTAACAAAATTGACTTGAAAACACATCGGACAAGATCTTTTCTGAACCACGTCAGCAGCAAATTTGAAGAAGTTATCTTTTTAATCGTTGTGCAACCAAAGAAATAAGAAGAAAACTGACCAGAAACTCGTACTTGTAAAGTTGTAAAAATGTCCTTAAGAACACCGGTGATTGCGCGCTGTGAATCTCCGAAGGTGCGTTGGATTTGTTAGCAACTCCAGCCCCGTAGCTCCCCACCACAGAGTGTGTGAGTAAGGTATGATTTTGGTACCTTACTCACACACTCTGTGGTGGGGAGCTACGGGGCTGGAGTTGCTAACAAATCCAACGCACCTTCGGAGATGCACAGAGCGCAATCATCGGTGTTGTTAACTTTTCAGTAAGATAATTCTGAATTATAATTGAGACTATCTAATTAATTAAAGCGACAAACTAACCTCGGTAGATCTCTAATAACAATACAAAAGCTTGTTTATGTTCTCCATTTGACGGTACGATAGGGGTAAGACCGGATAACATTATAAAAAAAAAAAACATCCTTCCACCATGCTTCCACCCTGCGATAGGTTGGCCATTCAGGTTTCTGTATGCATGCGAAGCGCCCCTTCTAGTGTCCCATGAATGTGCTAATCTGCCTAAAAATCGATGAAGATTTGCTAAATTACGATCATTTTTTAGGTAAACTTCCTGTAAATTTATAAAATGATTGATAATTTTGGTATTAGTTTGTAGGAGAAATAGAGTTCTACGGGAAAATTACAATTATTTTCTTTGGTCCGTTTTTTTTTTTTTCCTTTTTTTTTTTTTTTCCCTTTTTTTTTTTTTCTTTTTTTTCTCTACGAAATGTCAAAGTTGGGGGTGCGGCCTATGCGGGGGTGCGGCCTTTACGCCGGCAAGTACGGTATTATTATTATCATATTCAGATGAAAACCCTATCCCTATCAAGACACAATATCAGCATGGATGCAGGATGCAGGATATCACAATAGAACATCTTGCACACATCTTGCAATTTAGCCATCACAATCACTGCCTATTGCCATTAAACACTGCAAACCATTGCTCTTTCTCTCTCTCCCTCCCTCCCTCACAGATTGATTAGGCCATCTGAAGTCATACCAATTTGGCAAAGTGTGGATAATGGTGGAATATCTGGGCCAATTTCCTCCACACATGTGCAGCCTTCATAACTTGTTAATAGACCTAGAGCAGTCATGGACCCCGGTGGGGCAGGGTGGAAACTTGTTTCCGACCCCTTTCCTGGATATTCCCTATGATCCTGGGGATATTAATTGTATTCTTTGAAAAATATATACACTGTATTTATACAGAATGTCCACTAGGAGAAAAGAATTTTGATTAATAAAGACAGGGTGACATTTTAATGACCTTATTTTAAACCAAATTACCATGATTCTCTTCTTAAAAAAGGTAAAATCCCTTGAAATAGGGTGTAAATGCAGGTCACCAGAGCAACATAATTGAGCAAGCTGACCTGCGTTTTGTTGCTTCAAGTTCAAGTGTAGACAGTTTTGATGTGTTCATTACTAGTTGTTTAGCAAGGGATATTATTCCACTTCTGGCCCTTTTCCAAAGATAGCAGTTTCTGACCCAAGAATACATGTATACAACTATATAATTCCCTTAGTCTACATTCAAAATGATTTGAATGAATTTCTAATGACCGTAATACTTGTTTTGATACAAATATTAGCCAAGGAATACTTTATTGGCAACCAAAATGCTGACAAAATTAAACAAAGAATATATGCACCATCTCTATTTCAGTTTTATGCAGAAGAAAGTTCAATGGATTACATTGCTAATTTAATCCTAGTCATGCATTCTTAATGGGTGATCTAAGAAATCGAAAATGACATCTTTCCCATTTGCTAAGGTGTCATACCGAACTACACACTGAACTTCAAAATGTCTGAGTAAGCTAATCTAACATTGTTTAGATTTTGGGAAGATGGTGCTTCAAAATGTCACAAAATACTGGACTGCAACGTCTGCTAAGTTGGAAAGATTGGGCTTTAAAATAAAAATCTTTATCAACGTTGAAAACTGACAGGAGTTTGTGCACTGAGCTTCAAAATAATACCAAACACTTTTTCGGACCTTGGCTAGGTATATCAGCTATAGTTTTAGAATCAAGCATAAAAATGATACGACACACTTTCTCATCATCGGCTAAAGTTTATGGGGGGAAACACCTTCTTACCTCTTGTAGAGAAGCTTCCTTTTTTCTTGTGGAGAGACTGACATATGAGTCAAGAGACTTGCAGAACTTCTCAGTTTGTCTTTCAAAGTCTTTCTTTCCTTCCTGAACACAGAGGGGGAAAAAAAAACAATTATGAATAGGTAGTGCATGATGATGTTGCACTTTCCCTACAGGTGAGTACACACAGTGAATATAAAAAATATCATACCCAAAAAAATTAATAAGAAAATTTACTAAATGTTATTGTATCAAGTGTAATTTACAATTTTCATTTATTCCTCCCTAATTCTGTTCTACCATTATTATAATCTCCTTCATTTTCTCCCATTGTTGATCTCTCCCCCCCCCCCCCCCACCCCCCCCCCCCCCATTTGTTTGATTTTGCTATAAAATTCCTTCTTGTTGTGATGGTCATTAAACTTTCCCTTTCAAAGACTTACGCTGTCATATCTTTGCTTTAATCATTTTTTAAAAAGTCACATATATATATATATATATATATATATATATATATATACAATCTTTACCTTAGCAGGACCAACTTGCTCTTTCCTAAAGGCTTCCAGTGGTACAATGAGCTGATCTTTGGCATGTTCCAGCTAGAAAATAACACAAAACAGAATAAAAGATACATGAACATATGATATTTAAAACAATCAAAGGGGACATTGGTATTGTTGATTACTTTCTTTGTTTGTTATAAGTTCTATGATCTGTATATATTACCAAAATTGAGTGATCCATAAATGATGTTGAAATACATTTATAAATTACACTCTGATGATTTTTTTGTTAAATTTCAGCAGCAAAAGAGCAATTCAAAGTATATCGAGCAGGCCAATATTAGGGACACCATTTTGAGCATACCAACTGTGAAATGACATGTAAGCAGTGGAAAACTGTCATCTAGTGATTATAAAATATTATTTAACGGTCATACAAAGGGGTTATTTTTCTTCATTCTTTTATAAAAATGAACAAGAAAATACCTTAAGAAAGTTAAACAGAATTTTTGTCATAGAACTGCCTTGAAGATGATGCAGCTTAAAACGTGATTGCAAAGTAAAATATTAATGAACACAACCTCAGTCAGAACTGGATCTACATGCATGGCCAGTATATGAACAGGGACTACTAGAAATCAATACGAGATCGAGGATAAGGCCTGTGGTTCAATGAACTCTACAAGGTACAAGGCTGTGTTTTGTGTTGTAATTACATCATAGTTTGGCATGGCTTTCCATAAGGGATCCATTGTAAGTGAGAGAGAAACAAACAGATGGGGAGAGCACAATGACCTCACAAATCTCTAGAGACTCAAGAAGGTACATACATGACATATATGATGATGTATCATCTATTTGAAACAAGAAGGGCATTAACTCATAATATCTTTAACATAATAATAATAATAATATTAATAGGCATTTCTATAGCGCCATCTATCTAGATAATTGTATTCCGAGGCACATTTATTATTACCCTGGCTTTAGCCTAGCAGCCGTTTATACAGCGCTCCAGCATTTCAAGGAATTAATTCCTGCCAGGTACCCATTTACATCACCTGGGTTGAGTGTGGCAAATGTATATCAATGTCTTGCCAAAGGACATTAGTGCCGCGGCGGAACTCGAACCGCGGACCTTGTGATAGACTGAGATAACACCCTTCTGGCTCTTAAAAGATGACATGCATAATGCTGGCTGATGGGAAACCCATAAGTTTCTTATTACATAGATATACTACGTGTATATAATATCAAAACATTATGCAACATAACCCTTCACTCGCTTTGGGCTACGAAAGGAATAAACAGTAGACTTCCATCTTTGACTTTTGTCACATGTACATTCACAGGACAATGTTCTAGACATTGCAGCAGTCTAAATAAAAAATGTAAAAGATAAAGGTGAGTTCTGGTAATGCGATTGCATTGTGAAAGAAAAGGTGTGGAAAGGATCAGAAACAGTTGATCATGTAGCATGTAACTATTGGTGTGTACTGCAAGCTTCTGGAATCATCAAAATGTTAAGAAATTTGGCCCAGTCTTGGTAAAGTTACAAGCACTGTACACAGAAAGATGTATATGGGACTACGCACACTCGCACGACACATGCGTTATATCTATCAGGTCCAAATAGATATAATAATTTACCAAATATATCAATAAGTAGGCAGTTTCTCGGCAAAATTTGTATGACCACGTATTAGTCAGAACATATTCTTTCACATGATAGGTAATAAGAGCTTCCATTTCATTTTTTGAGAGGGGGGCGTTTTCAAAACTGGTCTTTACCTTTAACCGGTTGACTCCTGGAATTTCTCATTCCCGTAGGCTAAATTCAGGAATTACCCAGTCCAGTAGGTAATGAGTTATTACATGTTCATGTATCTTGTATCCATCTGTTGTTTACTTTGTGTTTCACAACAATCAATAGGTCAAATCATGACTGGGACATCTGGGACGACAATTTTACACATCCATTCACCAAATAGGCCCCAACATTGGATTTGAACCAAGAACCTTCGCACTTAACCATTGCCAGATGGCTGCCGGCATCTGACCAGATGTGCATGTCACCTTTAATATGGGCGCAGCGTTTACTACATCAACCCCTGAAGGTTGTCTGAAGCGAAGAGGAAACAGCTTCACACAGCATACTGCATCACTCCCTCATGAGTTTCAACTAATCTGAGATTTCCTTCTCAAAGGGACTCTTTTTCAATTTCAAATTTTGTCATTTTCAATGTTATAAGCATCATGAACCGTCAATAATGTTTCCCCCATGTTGCACATGGATGTGTTAAATTCATACCCATCAATGTCTAATTACAGCCGTTATGTGGCCTAAAATAGAAGTGTCATGGCTGATTTCTTACCATACGATCCCGCTCATCTTCTATCAAGGCAATAAGACGTCCAAACTCCTTCAAGGATTGTGCTGTAGAAAAAAATGGAACAGAGAAAAATTAGTTTAGATTATGAAGATGAGTATTTCATCACTCACTATGAGTGAACAAAGATACCAAAAACATTGTGGTTATTAAATGAATGCATAGATGTAGGCCTACACTGCATAGGATTTATTTTACACCATAATAAAATGAGGTCACATAATAGGCCCTTAAAGGGATCGTTTAACAATGTTAAATCTGAGATACACAGTCCTACATGTTACCAGTGTCTGTGATATGGTGTAATTTTGAAGTCCTAAAAAAAAATTGCGCTTCAAAATGATCAAGAAGTGCCTCAAAAAAGCAAAAATCTTTGAGTGACCGGTTTTACCATACTCGTTTTCCCCAATAGACTGTAGTGTTATGAAAACCGTTCAGTGAACGGTTTTCAAAATTTGTAATTCTCATCATTAATATCTTGACAATCAGACAGGCGATCTGTTTGTAAAAGTCAAGGAGTTCCTGACTGACCTAAAGGTTTATAATTATCATTGCAGCATGAGCTAAATCAAGGATTATTTCTAAAGGATCTCAGACAAAGTTACCGGATCTCTTTAATACAAAATATATGATTTCTGAAGATATAGAAGTAAACATTCTACCAAGGGTTCAAGAATGTATGGTACTAAATATATTTCATTTGCATGGAGCCAGAAGGGTGTTAACACTGAATAAGATGATATAAAAACACCTTTCTGGCTGTCAGCACAAGATTTAGAACACGATCAAATTGGATAAGGTAAAACAAAAAATACTTTGCAAAGGGAAAAAATGAAATCAGGCTCATTTTTAAGCTGTTACATGTCATATTTAGAATATAAAGGCACTTGAAGAGCCATGTTTTTCTCTGATAATACGGTAACCTAAAATCACATATATTCTGTCACCTGCCTTAGGTCAAGATGTATAATCTTGTGAGGTTGAGATTTATTTGATTATAAAGCAAATAATTCTCTCTCTTTTAATAAATCAATGGCAATTCATTGGTTGAGAGTTACAAGGACATTAACTCAGTGTTAAAAGATACCAATTAACGCTCTAAATAGACATCCTGGTTCTTTCCTACCCCTAAAATAACAAAAATAGATGTGTGCAAACAAGAGATGTGTGCAAACATTAGTGACAAAGTGATTGATGGTACCAATGAGATTCCCTACAGAACAATTGAAATGAGTGAGTCACCGAGATCTATTATACGAGACTCCTTTTATCCAAGGTTTCGGGTAGCCATTCTACAGTAATCTAGAACCTGATTGCATGCTATTCATAGGAGGTACATGTAGGTTAATTTGAATACGACACACATGAAGGGCCTATATGAAGGCATGCATGTATACAAAGGAACTCTTGTTCTCGTTCAACCTTTTATTTATATCCTGATTAAAAAGTTAATTATTCCTTGAATAAGCATCAAATCAAATTACTGGGGTACAACTGAACATACAGTTCTTCATCTCCATCTCAGGAAGGAAAAAATAATAACAAGACACTGGGACCTAGGGTTATATAGGAAACTTGAAAAGAGCTCTGAAAAGAAAAGAAATAATATGAAAACCACTCCAAGGAAATTGCTCTTTTTCAACACTAATTCATTGAAATGGGCCACTTTTGAACCAACCTTATTTTCCATCACAGGACCAAAACATGAAAACAACAATATTTTTTTAATATCTGAGAATCACAATGAAAAGTACAGAAGGCAAGTCAATTTTCGCAGAATAACAATGAAAGTAGTGTAGGCAAGAATCACATTCCAATGGCATGATTAGTTTCCATACTAGACAATGCTATGATTGAAGAAATGATTTTTTTATGACAAAACAAGTCTCAAATTTGACCCTAAAAATTGAACCTTGGCACATGTACAGGAATACTGCCCATGGGTTCAGGGAGTGGATATTTATGAAACAAAGTCATGATAAGAGACAAAGAGCAGGTCACCATAGCAGCCAATAAAGGTCATTGAATAGCATTATTTTGACAGAAATAGATTCCAATATGATAATAATCAGTGCGCTTTACTGAATACAGCATGGATTTACACATTCTTGAATAGCACATGTAATGCTTTGTTTATTTTGTTGTTCAGAGATGTTCACTACATTCCTTTCTTGTATCATGAGTGCACATATGTACATCATGAGAATGAAATTCTAAAATGTTTTATAGGCCTATCTTTATAAAATATATAATTTTTTTCAGCCATAAAGGCTGTGAGGAATGAATAAATTAAATCTTGAATCTCAAATCTTAAATCAAACAAATTATTGTCATTATTGAGAAATGTAGTTCACAGTTATGCATACATGTATATATGATTTAAAATATAGACAAACCCATTTAAACCAAAAGAGAAATAGTATATACAGTTGTATACATGAACTATTAATGCACTTAACCCATTACCTATATAGGAACTGGATAGTTCGTGTACTGAGCCAATAGGATTGAGACAGGTTGGTATTCATTGGGTTAAGCAAGCATGTACATGTCGCTAACCACAGGAAGTACACGCTGAACAAGGATGTTAGCCTTCATGGAAATGAACTTCTATTTGCACAAGAATGTTGCTGTAATAACATGACATTATCTTAAAATTGAAAGTGAAATTCAAAATATACATGTAAGCTTTATTTCATTTTGATATGAATTAGGGTTACCATATAGTTTTACTTGTATCTATTATGTACTTTATATACAGTCAGTTGAAGTACTCTGGAAGCACATTAACATTGTTTGAAGGTAATTTGTTTTCTAATGAGGTAAGTAAATATGAATGAAATTATCATTCAAATCATAATGCACAGCATCCATTGGTCCTAAAAATGTGACAAAAATGCTTAGATTTTATAACTTGTGATTTTCCTCATTAGTATTAATATCAGAATCAATTCGTCAGAATATTTATGAACCAACAAATTGGTATGCATATTAATGTACAGATTCATTATTAAATTCATAATATCAAGACGAATTTATAAAATTTAAAAAAAGTACAGGTTACATTCATTTGGTCTCCTTAGTTACGCCGGACAAATATGGACTTTCAACAAGGATATGAATGAATGTACTTCCCAATGACAATGGAAAAAGTTACGTGTTGATCAATTTCATTTTTATTTTCCCAATATATCATTCCATTACATTATGTTTGTGTGGGTGGATCCATTAAAAAGCCCCTCTAAAGTGTTGGGAGCCCCAAATTCCCCCAAATTTCATAGCAAAATTTTACTTAAACTGTATCATAATGTGAAAGAGGATGTCATTTAAGACACACTTCTACAAAGATTGCCTCATGAAAACAAATATTGATAAAAGAATACATAATTTTGGTTTTCTGTTGTGTACGTATCGGTAGGCAGAAAACCTAAATTTTGTATTCTTTCATCAATATTCGACTTCAAACACATTTGTTTTGAAAATCCTTGCAGAAATGTGTCTTAATAGATGACATCCTCTTTCACATTATGATACCATTTAAGTGAAATTTTGCCATCAAATTTTTGGGGCTCCCATCAAATTTTGGTGGCTACCAACACTGTAGAGGGGCTTTAAATTCCTAACATAATCCTTTCATGATAGAAAATCTAATTTTCTTTGGATGATAGAAAACTAGGGCAACTTTGGTACCCAATGGGCATGGTTAAATTCTACCCAGTCATCTGTGAAGCCAGTGAAGGAATGTCTTTCATTGGGTCATTTAACATGATGACACTGCTATGGGAACGGCCCACATACCATATCGTCTGTTTGGAGCCAGAAGGGTGTTAACTCATAGACTTAGCACAGAGTTAATTGCTCTTCTGGCTCTGACTGAACAGACAAGAGAATGTATTGACGAACCCCCACAATCACTTTGCGTATAAGATTTTCTCAAGAGTCGATACAATCGACGAATAATCAGTTATCCAAATCCTCTCCACTGTAAATTCAAATTATAAAATGGGCTTAAAATAAAATCAAGGGGCTTCCAAATGACATTTGAAATATTTTATCATTATATTATAGTACCTGAAGGATGTACAAGATCAATTGATAAATTCTAAAGAACTTAATTTGGTAAAAATGTAAAATAACTTTGTAATAATCACAGAAAATTTGGTCTACTGGGTTAATATGAAGTGCCATGTCCATATGTCCATGTATGTATATTAGTTATATTTAGCAAGCCAAACTGCACTGAAGATTGAATGTGAACTCATCTTCTCCTTTCATCTCAATTACATGCATCACTGGTCAAATTTCTTTTCTTTTACTTTCTGGATAACTTTGTAATCTAAAAAATTCCAGACTCTCCAACTCAAAGTGATAGCCAAATTTGAAATCATAAACGATCACTGAGAAACGGAATCAATCAACTAGTCCATCAGACGATAATTGGAGTCCGTTTGAAAAATTCCTGCACTGTCGGCAGAAGAGGGAGTAGAGTAGATTGCGGATACCAATTGAAATGTAACCATGACTGATCTCGTAAATAAATCAAGCTCTGTCTGTAATGGGGTACTATAAATAATCTTCCCCGGAGATGTAATATGATGTGTATGATAAATGCCATTTAAATTTTGGTTTATCTCCCCATGCATAGGTACTATACAAACTGTGCATGGTGCGGTATATATACACTGTATGTGCATGGATATACTGGTGTGTAGATTCACAGAAACCAAAGTGAAAGCTCTCTTCTCTTTTCCCCTTTCACCATCATTATCACTTTAAATTTAATAATTTTTGAAAGAAATAAACATGTATCGATTACAAGAGGTGATATTTTGTAAAATTTGGGCCTATGTTAAAACTAGTTAGTATCAAAACAATTATGATGAAATGTTGATGTACATAGTCCCTGCAGAGAGTATGGATGGAGACTGGGGTGAAACGGAGAGGGTGAAACTGAGAGGGTAAAAATCAATACAGGTATGACTAGACTACATGTAGCTACTATGTACGTGATGACTGGACAATACCTCCCCGTTAATGAGATATCATTAGAGAGAGAGGTAAAGGGAGATAAAGAGAGACAGACAGACAGATAAAGAGAGAGGGTGAGAGCAAGAGAGCGAGAGGGGATAAGAGAAATGAAAGGGCAGAAGATAGAAAGATTGGGAGAGGTGTGAGAGAGGGGGAAAAGAGAAAGACAGATGGGAAAGAGAGCAAGAGAAAGGAGAAAGAAGGAAGAGAGAGATTGAAAGGGGGGAGTAATGGAAACACCCCAATCCTACGACAATACTGCCTCGTGACGTCCACAAAGTAATGTGCAGTTGCTACAAATTGAATTGCATATTCTGCATCAGCACACTATCTGACTCATACTCATAGAGAAAGTTTGTACACCTTCATCATACTAAGTATGAAGGCCTATATCAACATGTAGAGTGAACATGTGTAAATAATTTGATATGACCTATGTACTGCACATACTAAATAAAAAGGTTGCAGGAGTATTGAAATTGAAACAGCCTACATAAATATTCATTATTTGATGTGAAATCATTTTCCTTTCTCCCTTTCTCCCTCCCTCTTTCTACTGCGCTCTTTCTCTCTCTCTTTCTCTCCTTCGTACTATTCTGGCTTTTCTGCAATATCACTTGCCTCAAAGATTTTTGGGTCAGTGTCTAAAAATAGAAACATTTTTGATAGATGAGGTTTATTGCTATCACTCATGCATGTAGAGATTGTAATGAGTGGACATGGGCTGACATGTATATCTTACTCATCTGTAGAGGGGAGGGAGCCAGTGAAATTTGAAGATGAGCACATCCCTATACATCCCTAGGTACACTGCTGAAGCCAGAATCATCTAGCTCAGTCATAGGCAACCATCAAACAGGCACTATTTAAAAGAATGGGGAATAATCTAGTGGTGTTTTAACCCTGAATATGCTACAGATATTAATGAAATACTTACAGATATCAATTTCAGCATCTGTTTGTGAAGTACCGATGCACTCAAAGTTGAAGTTCATCAGAGTTTCTGAGAAGGCTCGCTGTGCCTTGGAGAGATCTGAAAGAAAATAAAAAGAACTTATTAGATTTCAGTATAAGAGATAAAATATTAACCTGAGTCATAATCTCTAAAGTGAATAAAAAAGTTTCAGGTTCTACTTTTTGAACAATATAGAATAAATAAACTAAACAAAAAAGAGCGAAAGAAAATAAGAAATATCATCTGTACCATTGATTTTCCATCCCTTAATATCAGTGGAAATATATATATTCATGAGCGGAAAGCAATTAAGACATGAAAAGCTCAAAAGAATATAACAAATTCTAAAGATATCAGATCAAGCTCTCAAACAGAAGGAAAAAATGAAATTGATCACCTCTGAGGCAATCTCATTTATTCAATACAAAAGAAAAGCAATTTACCTTTTCTAACACAGCTGATAATACTCTTCGACCATCCTTCCCCTTCAAATAAATCTATGTCAGAGGTACAACCTGTAACCTACATTTAACCAGTGAGATGAGAGCTTTCCATCAACCTGGTAATTCTACAGACCATTCATCCATCCTTATTTCAGTTTCATAAACTTGTAAGCCCTGAAATGCCCATAAGGATATAACATGTTCTAAAATAAGCTCTGGATAAGAAGGAAAAATTTATCAGCCCTAAGGTAAAGTCATTTATTCCATACAAATATAAAAGTTATTTTTAAGAAGAGAGCACTATGAATAATTAATACTCTCAATGCTTGATACCTTTCCACCGTCCTTCCCCTTCAAATCAATTCAATCTATGTCAGAGGTAGCATGCATGTATGTAATACCAGAGAGATTAAAGCCCCACTGAACTAGTTTGGCCAGGAGGGATTATACCTCCCTGCATAGTCACTGACAGGTGGTTATCTCATCAAATGAGCTCTCAATTAACATAAGAAAAAGGGGATCATGGGGAACCAATGGTCACCGATTAGGCATTGCTTGTTATATAGAGACGCAAGTAGCTATAAGTAGTGCAGTGGGGCTTTAAGAGTGTTTCAACACACCATGCATGATTCCATACCTATTTTATTTTCATAAATAGTCAATCACGTTGTCAACCATCTCAAGAATGTTGAAGTAAAGTTTTGATGCAATAATCTAAAGAAACAGGGGGCTCCTAGCAGAATCCCCTCTCAGATACAAAAGGAGAACCAATGAAACTATGCTTCTTAATAAAATTCATGAATTTGTTGATGTTGTTGATGTTCTTCTGGTAAATATATGAATGTATAATGGCTGAGATGTGAGCTGCAGAGGTACACTCGCAATGTAAGTTCTGCTGCATAGATGCTTCCTATGAAGTAAACCTGTAATATCAATCTTTACCCATCACAGGAGAAGAGACATACAGCATGCTCCTAACAAAATAACATTCAGGGGTAGAAAAACAGACAACAAGGCGCACTTGGAATCATGACAAGTCTGGACATGTTTTTGATCAAGTAATTCCCTCCATTTCATGCAACATTCGCAACCTTTGCAATGTTTCCTTGAATTTGAGTGTATCCAGTGGGTTCATTCAGGGGCAACATGAAAACGTGACTAGGGAGATTATTGGGAAACTGTGCAGAAAGGACAACAAATGTCATGAATGTTCATGAATGTTCACACTTCACTTCTTCAGAAAGAAGCATGACTGCATGCTGTATATCCTGCTAATTTTTTTTACCACAAACCAAAAGTAGATTACCATGACCACAGTCTGATTAGGAAAGACAAATAAAACAATTTATAATTTTAAAATCTTGCAATTACATATATGTAGATTTAATACAATAAAAACTGTATAAAGACCATTCGAGGGAAACTGAAAAATGGTTTTACTAGGCAGGTGGTCTTTATATGCAGGTTCCTTTCATACATGATTCAATTAGTAAAATGTTCAAGGAAATGAAAATTCAGATCTAACATTGTATTACATATCAAATGTTGAATAATCATTCATCCCATCCTATAAGGACTATGCACTGCAAGGTGTCCTTATCTTGAAGCATTCCTAATAAATATATCTACCAAGTATATCTAAATGCAAATTCAATCGATAAATTGATAAATAATATATTACAAGGTAAACACACTTTTGGAAAGAAGGAAATACAGACTTAATATAGAATAGAAGGAAACTGAATAAATATTGAATAACAACAGTCACACCTTTGGTATGTCACATCGGATGTATGTGGTATTGCATTTAATATATTGATGACAACTAAAGAATGCGGATGAATGTAAAACAAACATGTAAACAACAGCTACAGATGTGTGACATTTCTCTGACAAGTAATAATCCAATAGAATCCAATAATCCCATACATGCTATCCCTTTATTATTAACACACATGTAAGCATCAATGGTAGGGCAGTGAAGGGTACTTAAAGTATTTTGTATCAAATTGATTGCAGTTTTCATGATGTCATACCATAATGTCATATTTGACATTAAAAGATAATCATTTTCTTTTCCCCCTCCCCTTCACCCCACCCTCACTAGGCATCGATGCCGCTTGAATGGATTTACAATTGTAAAAGTGACATTTTAAATTTTCAACTGAAAATTCTAAATGACCTCTATTGTTTTTGTACCAGAATTTTATTCCAGTTTGTAGGAACTCTTTTGTAGATTTCCAAAGCTACATGTAAATCACTTCCTGTTCCCTTTTTTTTTTAAATCACTGTATAAGACTAAATGTATGCGATGACACTTGAAAATAAAATTGATATACTATTATCACTAAATCACAGTCCAGTTTAGCTGGATTGCATTACAGAGGAGAAATGATTTAAAAAATGATAATTGTCACAAGATCTATACTTATTATGGGACCCATTCCTGCTGGGCTATTCATACTATTTTGGTAATTTATCTGTAATTTCTTTTGAAGGAAATACGGAAATGAATTATTCCCAGAGTGAGGTCTATTTTAAGGCTATGGGGATGATAGGTCCTTAAGACAGCGTGAAATCTAATCTCCTCCACAACTAAACTTGTATCTCTCATGATTACAAAACAATTGTGGTGGGAGTTTGATCCCCAGCCACTGACCTATGATGACACTGACTCACACACAATTAAATGCCTACGGATGATGATACCAAGTATGATAGCATAATCAAGACAATCTTGGGAGATATCCCCAGTCTCAGTTTGCCACCAACAATGTGTATATTCTGGAAAACACTTATATTATTGGTAGCATATGACATTAGGTTTCCTTCTTTCCTTCACATGACTGTCCAAATTATGGCTTTTAAGAGAATGATCATTTCTCACCTAACCCCTGTCCTGTAATTCACCTACCGGTATTTCAGCAGGAAATCAAATCCATTACATTTTTCTGTGTAGAAGTCAGAAGACTGTCACTGTTTAAGAGACATGAGCTTTTGGATATGTCATGATCACAATCACAAAGAATAGGAAAATGACTGCTATAAGTGCACCATGTTATTGTAAAGATGGTTTAGTACCTGCACCGAACCAACTATAAACTTGACACTACCCATCTTGGATTTTGTTTGTTCCCCTTTTCACAATGAATTAAAGAATCACAAACCTGGAATTAAGATAAAATTCCTCAAACCTACCCTCAATATGAAGATTTTGCTCTTTTTTCCAGATAATCTATCGTTACAAAGCTATTCAAGCTGTTTTTGGCAAATCAAACCTATCCAGTCGAAAGCAAATAGACAGATCTTCTCAAACATGCCCTTTGCACTGCATGCATCCAGCTCCAGCACGCACAATTCAACTATCGACTGCTGTCCACATATCTCATTATGTGCTTAAACTGTATTCATTGAACATATAGAAGTAGTATAAACTGAGAAGGAGACCATTGTAAACTGCACCATGCTGCAATGGATGGTGATAGGGGGACAGACTGTACATGTAGCAATTTTGGTAGCACTTCTGGCATCATGAAAACTCTGTCACAAGTTTGCATGCACGAAAACAGTGGACAATCTTGTCAACTGGAATACAGTGAAAGCAAGTCCAGTTCAAGTTCAAGTTCAAGTTTATTTTCCACATGTTCATAAAAAACAACAAGTATACATACATGTTCAGACATATAAAAAATACAGTATTAACAAACAATAATATTAAGAGAAACAAATAGCGAACAAAATCTAAAAACAACTAAATACATGTATATAAAAAACATGTGGGGGGACCAACAAAGGCCAGGGGCCTGTCGAGGCTAGTCCCCAGAACAATATTAGATATTTTATATATAAAAACAAACCAAAAACAAAAACAAACCAAAAGCCCACAAACAAAAGCGACGTACAGTACATGATAAAACAAAATTAAGTTGGTAAATTAGACAGGCAAACAAAAAATTATATTGTACCACTATAAGTTTGTGAATTGTTTTTATGTAAAATATACAGTTTAAATTTACGTTTAAAATTAGAAAGTGTCGGACTGTTCTTAATCTCTACTGGTATTGAATTCCAGGATTTTACACCAGTGTAAGAAATTGTTGTTTGAGAGAAACTATATTTATATAACGGTAATCTTAAGTGATTTGAATTTCTGGTACTATGGCTATGAATTGTACAATTTGAAGTGAAATAATTATTAAAACTATCTGGTAAAATGTTCTTAAAAAAAGAGTACATAAAAATTGCAATTTGCAAACTACACATTTGATCCACTTTTAAAATACTCAGCTGCTGAAATAAAGGGGTTGTGTGGGCAAGAGGTTGTGAATTGCAAATAACACGTATTGCACGTTTCTGGAGTACTCCAATTCTATTTCTAAGATACAGTGCACTGTTACCCCATACAATATTGCAATATGATAAATAAGGTAAAATCATTGTGTAATACAGAGTTAAAAGAATCCTCATAGGAACAACACTTCTTAATCTATTCATTACCCCTACGGCTTGAGAAATTTTTGCACAAATGTCATCGATATGTAATTTCCATGTTATTTTATCATCAATTGTAACTCCTAAAAATTTTGTTTGTTTAACTTGTTGTATTAAGCAATCTCCAATAAATATTTGTATTAAGTCTTCATTAATGAACTTATTCTTAGGTTTGAATATCATGTAACAAGTTTTATCAATATTTACAGCCAATCGATTAGCAGAGAACCACTTAGTAACATTTTTCATTTCTACGTTCAATACATTATTAACTTCTGCTACATCATTACCTGAAATAAAGAGACTTGTGTCATCGGCAAAGATAATTGAGTATAATACATCACTAATAAATTGAAGATCATTTATAAACAATAGAAATAATAGGGGCCCCAAAACGGATCCCTGGGGCACACCAACAGATATATTACATAAATCAGATTTGTGGTTGTCTATAAATGTATATTGTTTACGATCACTGACATAACTCCGAAACCATTTTAAGGGTGTACCTCTTATACCATAGCGTTCCATTTTGTTTAAAAGTATTTCGTGATTAATGCTGTCGAATGCTTTCGATAAATCTAAAAATATACCAATAAGAAATTTCTTTTCCTCGAATACTTGAGATATTTTGTTAGTTAATTCTACAAGAGCCATATATGTCGAATAACCTTTTCTGAATCCAAACTGTCTTTTGTATAAAATCTGATTTTGATCAATATATGAAATAAGTCTCTTATAAACAAGTTTTTCGAAAGTCTTGGAAAAAATTGATAAAAGCGAAATTGGTCTATAATTAGATAATTGGGCTCGATCCCCCTTTTTAAAAACTGGTATAACTTTAGCAATCTTAAGTCTATGAGGAAACACTCCTTGATCTAAAGAGAGATTAAAAATATTGCACAATGGTTTTAAAACAAAACAGATAGATTTTTTAAAAACTTTTGTATTAATGTCGTCGTCACCTGGACTTGCATTATCCTTAATTTTTTTTACAATATCTAAAATTTCTGCAAATGTTATGGATTCACAGAACATTGATTGAGAGTAATTTACATTATTTAAAAAACTGTTAAAATCGACATTCAAATTCGGCAAGTTATCAGCAATTTTAGTGCCAACAGTACCAAAATATTCATTGAAACAATTAACAATTACATTTTTATCATCAGTTGATTCACCATTATACAATATAGTTTGACATTGTTTCTTGCCATTAGATTTCTTCAAAACATCATTTATAGCTTTCCAGGTCTTATGGATATTTCCTTTACAACTATTAAATTTATTATTATAATAATCACGTTTACATTTTCGTATTTCATCGTTTACAACATTTCTATAACATTTAAATTTAGCTTCCCTATGAGGAGTAGGATTAGTTATAAACCTATGATACAATTTATATTTTTTTTTGCATTTTTTCTTCAAAGATGCATTAAACCATGGTTTATCACTTTTTTTTCTTTTTTGCACAGTTTTTTTCAATGGAAAACATGCATTATAAAGTAAAATATATTGATCAAGAAATGTACTAAATTTCTGATCAACATCATTTGATTTATAAACTTCTTCCCAATTTTGATTACGTAAAAGTATACAAAATCTTACAATGGAATCATCGTCAATCTTACGTTTAAATGTGACATAACTTATTATTTCATTCACAAAATCGCAATCAATGATTAAAAAAATTGGTAAGTGATCGCTGACATCAGAAACAAGTATACCTGACTTAATAACATTATCAGATTCGTTTGTAAATATATTGTCGAGGAGGGTTGCAGAGTGAGGTGTAATTCTGGTTGGTTTTGATATCACAGGTAAAAAAGAGTATGACGTAAATAAATCAACAAAAGTACTGACAGATTGACTTGAAGAAAGTAGGTCAACATTAAAATCACCAAGAAAGTAACATTCTTTCTTCTCATTCAATATTTTATGCATTATTAGTTCAACACCTTCCAAAAATGTTGATAATGGTTTACTTGGAGGTCTATATACTACAATAATAACAACATTGTTATTATGACAATAAATTTCAGCACAAATCGTTTCTACACAGTCATTCAATATCTCTAAGTCTTCTCGTCTTTTAAATTTTAAAATTTGGTGTCCTATACATCACCAATATCTCTAAGTCTTCTCGTCTTTTAAATTTTAAAATTTGGTGTCCTATACATCACCAATGCTAATGATATTATATATATCAAGAGACATCTGAAGTACCAAAAGCACTGATTCCCTTCATTATGTGATGCAATCCAAAAATCTTGCAAACCTGTACAACCACAAAATTTGTAATGCAATCAGCAATATACATTGTATGGGACAAAATTGCTTGGAATTGCCCAAATATTGAAGGTCTTTAAGGATGACCTCCTGATGCTATTAAAGCACCTCTAATAGATCTAAACAATACAAATATGAATGCAACAAGGTATCTCAATTACCAAGATAACAATCTCAAATACTTAGCACTAGTATACCAACTTGTATCATCTAATCTAGTTCGAACTTTTTATAACAGTCCCACATATTTGCATTTGTGTTTGATGTGTGAGTCACCCCCTTCTTTGGCATTTGACTACTGAAGATAGGTAGATAAGAATCGTTGACTGCCTCTCTGCGAGTCAATGTCCATCATTGTGAAACTAGATGTCTGGCTACATTTGAACTAGACATTGACATTCTCAAGGCCTGTCCCCACTGCCAATATACCTTTCTACACAAGCTTATATTAAAGGTAAATATTCTTCAAAACAATTATTTTATTATGTATGTTTCCTTTTATAATTGTTACTCCAGTAAAGGGATATAACAACTATAAATGAAGGGAAAGGCAACTTGGGGGTAGATAATTCACTGCATTACAGTTAACTCCAAAGAACATTAACTTCAATGAATGCCTAGATATGAAATCATTTTATCCACTTTGCTCAGAAGTCCCAAACCATTATACTGTCTCATATTTGAGTGTTGAGAGGGAGGGTTAATTGCATGTCTTCTAGTAATATACAAATTATTTTGAAGGTACATGATTAAACTGGATTACCTTTAATAACAACTACCATTCACATACTGTACATGTTTGTACAGTCTAACTTTCACTACCATTAGGTAATAGGTATGTGTAACTATAGAAATATTAAAGGTAAAGACCAGTAATGGTCATGCGATTGCATTGTGAAAGAAACGTTGTGGAATCGATCAGAAAAGGTCGATCATCTAGCATCTAGCATCTGCAAGGTTCTGGAATCATCAAAATGATAAGAAATTTGGCTCATTCTTCGTAAAGTTACAAGCACTATACACAGAAAGATGTATATGGGACTACCCTATCTCTCTAACCAGACCATGAGAGAAATAAATTTACCAAATATATGAATTAGTAGGCGGTTTCCCGGCAAATTTTTTATCATCATGTATTAGTCAAAACATATTCTTTCACATGATTGGTAATGAGAGCTTCCATTTCATTTTTTGAAATTGGGGCGTTGCCAATACTGGTCTTTACCTTTAAGAATATGTGAAATGAAAGCTGTATCTTTATCAGCGTGAGTTTCTGTGTCAATGAGAACATTCTAATGAAGGTGATTCATAGCCATAGCCTTGTACATGTACAATGTAGCTCATGTTTGCGCATACATTGAAAAGCACAAATCCTACGAGTGTTTGTTCAAGATCACATTCTGCATGTCATGAATAAAGGATTTATTTTCCAGCTTCCCGCTTTGAGGGAAAAAAACATTGGAATTGAATAGCTTCATACTTGGCAGTGCAAATGATTCCCATTTAGCTACCAAAGACTTCTACTACATGTACATGTATTTATGCTATTTTCCAGAGGAGAAATGAACTTTAACTATCATTTATGTATGCATGTGTCTGAAGAAGTGGAAGCTGTAACATTATTGCTCAGCCTCATTGAATCTTTATTAGAACATCATTTTAAAAGATTAATTTGCAAGACACAAGAAATAAAATTCAGGTGAAAATGTGAAGAAAAAAAGATAATATTAACTTTAAGGTATCAGTAGTAGTTATAGATTGTACATGTAGCTTGTAATTCAACAACAGTGAAATGTGAAATTGCATACTTCAGATGAATATGTACAGGCTAAAAAGTCAATTTAGCCAATACTCATAAATGCTCGATGCACAGAAGGAGGTCATAACATGCACACTCTGGCTCCATTGAATCTAATGGCTGCAACATAAACAACACTAAGAGTAGCTGAATATAGAACTCTGGGAGACAAGAAGGCCATACAGATCCCCCACAAACACTTTCACCAAATGCCCATTGACCAGAGCGGATAAAAATAGCGCAGATTGTGGCAGGATGTGAGGGAACGTTTCCTATTTTTGGTTTTGCTGGCCGGCAAACACATTGGATAGCAGTCAAAATTGCGGTAGTGCACAGCTGTTTACACAGGTACCAATAGCGCACGCACCGAGTATACAGTCACCGCCGTCGCCGTTGTGTCTTCTCCATCTTACTATCATGTGCATGTCTGTCTGTGGCGGCTAGGATAGAGCGGGACGAGGGTTTAAAATTAGCAGAAACAGGTGTAAATGGATTGATCGGTGAATTCATCAGCAGATAGGGTGCAAGGCATTTTATGTACACTGTAGGAAAGAAATAGCCGGACTTTGGTGCTCCAGGTGAAATACATCCGACTGTTTAATAATATTTGTCATAGTATAGTGATGCAAGCAAGGTACATGTATCCACTATCCATTCATATTAAATCAGTAAGTCAACATCTTCTGTAGATCATGTTACAGTATGATGATTTACTAGTACTTTGCTTGATCCTAATTCTACCCTCATCAGTTACAGGATGAAAATGAGAACAAGTTCAGCTTAGTGACGTGCAGGGATGGGTCTGTATTTAGAAAAGGAAATATTGCATTTTTGTAACATCAACTCAACACAAAGTGCTGAAAACGGCTTTCCGGCTCTCAATAGACAACATGGCTCAATTGTAACAGGCATTCACTATAGAATGTTTATGAAGAGTGAAAACTTGCCATCAGAGCTATATGCTGAAAATGAGAGCAAGTTCAGCTCTATGACATGCAGGGATGGGTCTCTATGTCAGGGGTCTTGTTAATTATTTTTGAAGGAGGTAATTTGAATTTTATAGGAGGTACCATCACTGCGAGGGAGCGAAGCGACCAAGCCCGAGGGAGCGAAGCGACCGAGGGGGGGAAGGGTGTGGGAAGGGGGTATCCCCCCACCCACGGTAGGGACCTTTTGGGATTTTCCACTTGAAATCGTGCAATCTGGTGCATACCTAAGAAGAAAATTTGTAGTTATCTTTCCTACCTTGTATTACACATATATTGTAATAAACACACATATTGTTCATGTTTAATATTACATGAACAATCATAACTCATAAGAAAAGTTATTAAGTTGATAATTATTTATCACTTTGTACCATTACTTTGTAATTTTTAATTAAACTGAGATGATGCACCATACTCAATCTTTCTACATCATGATTTGTTGAATACATGTACAGTATTTAAATAATGGGCAGCAGAGGCTAGATTTTGATTTTTTTTTACTTGTGACTTTTATTTGGCTCCCCATATGAATTCTCATTTAATTATTTTTTTTTGACATGAAATTATTGAATACATTTAAGAATTTACTTCAGTTCCTGTTCATTTTATAATGTTATATCACTGTTTTTCCTGACAAAGTGAAGACACTGTATATTTGTTTATTCAACTTTTTTAAGGAAATAAATGAAAATAAGATAAATGAATCGATTGCGATCGGAAGTTAGTTTTGAATATTCGCGGAGCGCGAGCCTGCATATATCATGCGAGCTAGCTGCGGGGGTCCGCCGGGGACGGCCGTAGCCGGCCTAAACTCAGCCGAGTTCAAAACTCTGTTGCCGATTTGCGCATCTCAGAATCTAAAGTACGTTGTCTCTAGACATTGCACGCACGTGTATAGGCCCCGGTTTTCGTGATCTTCAAATATCAAATCGGCAACGGATAGTTTGGTTACAGCGAGCTAGCTTCAGTTTTGTTATGATCAGTGTGTATATAATTATTTTGTGCAGTGCATCGTCTTCTCGCGTGCATATCGGGATCGCAATGGGGTAGGGACGGGCGGGCTTGGCCGCCGCGCTGTGGGGGGAGAACTGCGATGTAACGTTAGATAGATAGGTCTAGGTAAGTACGGACGACGTCGCGTTCGTGATCGTAAGGGATTTCGTCGACTGCGGCCGTGTATGTGCGGCACTAATTATATCTTGGACGAAATTAAGGAAATTTTGGATTAGCATTGATTTAGATCTACTTTCTGTGATTTTTGCAAGGTTTATTATAGGAATTTTAGCCGGTAAGAAACGAGTGAATAGGCGGCAAGTTTTACCGGTTACCGGCTTTAAACGACAGCCCTGCTATGTAGAGGGGGAAATATTGCAGGTTTATTCACCTCAGGGTACAAACAGACGCTACAGAGGAACAGGTATTGCGTAGACATGGACTTCCTTCATACTAGCTCTACTACATGTAGCTCAGATATGGTCTAGCCTACATTCTAGACATGTACTCTCAACTTCCCTTCAAATCACTACATTCATATGAGATTCTTAAGCCCTTACATTGCAATACTTCCAAGTGTAAAGTGTTGCAGATTTGCAAAGAGAGGGGAAAATGTCCTCATTAAAAACAAAATGTTTCCCACTTCCCAGATGAATTACATCAATTAAACATGTGTACATGTCTAAATTAACAGAGGTTCATATTCTCATGTGTCTCAACTCTAATTAGAATATAATTTTCATAGAAATAAATTTAAGATCATATTTCATCAGTTTATTATCTTGAAATACAATCTATGACATATCAAACAGTTCAGATTTTAATTATAAAATGCCTGTCTTTGAGTAATTTGCTCTCTTATATCTTTCTTATACATCTAAATAAAATAATCCCATCCTCTACAGTCCCATATCAATCAAAGACTTGTCCTGCAACCTCAAGAAATCCCAAGCAAACCAGCAGTCTACTCTCACTTCCTCTTCTCTCCTTCTGCCATGGAAATGAATCAAGACTGATATCATCCGTTGACACTCGAGAACCAGAAAGGAGTTAACGCTACATTACAGGATATAAGCTAATGCCCTTCTGGCTCTCATCAGATGATATACTAGTTAGCAATATCATGATCTTTATCATGAACATCCATAGTGACGAGTGGGCGTGTGATCTGAGTAAGGTTCAGCAGCTGAAATATTACTTTGATATTTCTTATGACTAAATATAAGTATGGTATCTTAGACTAGACAAAGTGTAAATATAGTCTTGATGGATGAGATAGTATGTGAACTTCTGACTTTGCTTCTAACCGCTTCCTCACCCCTGCTTCCCCCTAACAAAATTCATATCTTCCTAAATGATCCTGCGATGCATGGACATTAAGGCCATCTCAGCATCACATTTTGGGAGTTGAAATGGATATTGTACCATATTCACTACAGTATAAATATATCCTGAGTATAAGGTCACAACAATGACCTGCATATTAGCGTGAAAAACTAAAATTTATTGTGCATTAAAAGTTAGTAATGTTCATAGTTCTGAGAGTGAATTCATTCTTTTAAGATACTACAATACTGTAAAGTAGAATAGCTACATTGTCTTCTATAATTTGTTCTTCCTTGATTTGAACTTGATTTAAAAGATAATAGTCATGTGAAACTAAGTTATCCCTTTCATGCCGTGAGCAACAATCCTACCTACATGTAAGAATATATCAATGTTGTACTGAATGCATGGACTAAGAATAGCCATCTGTAGATTTCCTCGAGAGAGAGAGAGAGAGAAGCAAGAACATGTACATGTATTGTGCAGATTATTTGCAAGGAGAAAGATGTTTTAGGTTGATCTCAGAATGAAACAATGAATTAAGCTCATCATTCAACTCTTGAATGTTTAAGTGTATCTCTGTATTTTTCAATTTAGTGTAGCATTATATGAGTTAAGCTTTTTCTTCTTCAAATCTCATATAATTGTTCTTAATTCATACGAAAGATAGACGTGTACCATGACCAAATTGTCACAATTCACTCATGGAAAATTAGTGACAAAATTTCCAGTAAAATAATTTGCATATAAGTTTGTGTACAGTACATGTACAAATGTACGGTATGTCATTTGTACTTCTGTACTTTTGCTCTTATCATTTCAGGTTTCATTACAAATAAAACAACAACAAATTAGATGATACTACACATGTGTGTACCATATACATCTATGTTATAAACCTACAAGCTGCCAACCTCTGTATACCCCTGCTGTACACCTCCTCATTTTAATATCCTCAAAGTTAATGTACACCTGTATGTGTGAATAGGTATTAGTCAGGATGACAAGGTAATGACTTCAATGCCGTTTTGGTTAAGATAAAACCGGTAAATTGAAAGTAGTCCAGTGGCTTGTTCAATTCCATCATGCAAAAACCTATTAATTAATTATAAGGCTACATCCAAATAGATGATACATCACTAACTGAGTCACGTATCAAGGACTTTCACTACCTTTTGATCATTAACATCACATTTTAAACCATCAAGAACTACTTGAGAAGATTATATTCATATATATTGCACATTGATCAAATATAGACTCCCGGGATATATAGCACATCCCTTTTCATCTCCTACATGTATTCGGGGAAGTTGTGCCTACCATAAGAGTGATAGAACATGTAATTATGCCTTATGGTGACAAAGTAGTACTGGTACTGACTCACTTATTGCCTTCATCTGCTATCGTGCAATATGATTACATTTGGGCACTACCGGTATACAATATATGTGTCCCATAAGCCATTCAATATCATACAGTTATCCCAGTGATGGGGAAATATTACCTGTAGGAAAATATTTAGAAGCACTTTATTTCATCTAAGGCTTAATGTATTTAAAAAAACAGTACATACACATGTATCTCATTTTTATTTTGGGTCATTCTCACAGAGCCATCATCTTTTAAAATGTCAAGGCGTCCGTCATGCAAGCCTAAATGACTTGCCTGTACTCTCACTAATGCATCAGCACTCCCTGCTACATGTGTATCCTTGTAGGCAAGACACTCCAAAGACAAGCCTTATTAAAGATGCACCATGTGACCAAACTAAGATTTACTACTGGACGGCCGTAGTATTAATGAAACTGGCTCCACGCTCTAAACATTGGCTGGGTGGTGGCAGATCGTAAATTTAGACCCTTCATATATGAGAGCCTTGGAGTAGAGGAGATGGGAGGCAGGAGGCTCCAATTTATGCACTCATGAGGCTGTGCTTGACAGATGCCTGGCAGATGTAGAGTGCCTTGGAATGCCTGCATGCAAACTTGAAGATGTGAATGTTATGGGAGTTTCATTGCTTCATGAAGAGATATGTATGAACATGTAATGCACATACATGTGGCTCAACTTATAAATTCATACACACCTTCATATATGATGGGTATAAAAGATGCATTTCTCTTATCAATCAATGAACTGTGTCAGAGAAATTGAAAACTGGACAAAACCTATCAAAAAAGGGATATAAGGGAATATAATACTTGTATGAATGTCCCATATCTGAGATAACAATCTACTTATTGTTGGACTCAGAGGCCATAATCACTATAAACAAATTTATGAGGTCACTTGAAGCTTTAAATATAAGCCTACATATAAAAGGATTTGCCAATATACTGGTATTTAAAATGCAAATTCTTGTTTCACAGATGTATTCAATAGGTCTATCATTTAAACAAAAACTTGTATAAACAGTGTCTGCATCTTACAAACATTGAGACTATCACGACAGTTGGGGGAGGGGTGGTGTCTACCATGACCTCATGGGGTGAAGGTCACTAGAGGTGGGAGGAGCTCAAATCTTATCACTGGGGGCCCTAGGGATGATTTATGGGTACGGATACCAACACAGGGGTACAACAGGGAATCGAATGGTATCTGTCTAGTGCCTCCTACACATATTATAAACATTCAGTACATTATGTTATTTAATATGAGCCTGCTGATAATAACATTGGGATTCCTCCTGCAGTCAACATACCAGAATGTTTTGGTAGTAGACGTGACCTTCGACCTTAGCTTGAAAATGGTGGTTGAGTGAAGGCTCCCGTTACATGTACTTTGGACACATCCTTCAAGTTCAGGTGCTGATGCTCATGGTACGGAAGTAAAAATGATATGCCATGCATAAATTCATATTTTACATTGTAAGGGGAAGCATTGAAGTCTACAAAGCCTCAATAATACCAGGATAAGTTCATTGTATCCTTCATATTGTATCCTTCACAATTCATGTTCACCAAGTTCACAAAAGGCTGCACCTTGCACAGCCTCGCCTATACTACCAACTCTAAAATTTCTCACAGGGATCATGAGGGATGTCCAACAACATTCCTTCCAGTATAGAGTCTTGACCAAAGAGCAAAAGATCAGGACAATAATACCCATGAGAACTGGAGATTGTTGGAATATTATAACTTTTTCAGTCAACTTTGGATCCAGCTCAGATTTGTGATATGCAGGAAACAGACATCCCTAATACACACCAACATCCAAGGATCAAAGAGTAAATTAATACATGTAAATGTACATGTACCTGTAGGCCTTTAGGCCTTTAGGCCTTTAGGACTCAATAACCACTTCATACATGTATAAAGTGGTTATTGAATTATAAAGTGATTTGCAGAGTACTTACTGTAAGTTACCGGTATTCATATACTAGATCTACAATATGAATGTATGTCAATATAGGTACACACCATTTGCTTTATTTGGCTCATTTAAATCCAAGCATGACTTTTATGTAGGTTTTTTTTTTCAAACTAAAACATGTTCTGTGTTATTTTTATATCTAGTAGTAAATAACTATGTATTATGTATTATGTTTATGTTTTTATTTGTTGTTGTTGTTGTAATTTTTACCATGTACTTTATCACTCGCCTACAGGGCTAGCTCCTTTGTAAAGCAGGCCTTGTGGCTCTGAAAGGACTACCCTGTATTTTAAAGAAGACTGAATAAATAAAATAATGAATAAATCATGTTCTATAAAATAAAACAATTTTTTTCAAGATGTGCAATGTCTACATAGAAATCAGAATTGTGTGACCTGGTGGAGGTGAAAACATAACTTCAGGATATATTTCTTTGACTCAAGTCAAGGAGTGTTTTTCCTTTCAATCAAGTCTGTTATTTCACCTTGAGTTTAGAGACATGACCTGCACGTTATGAGGTCAACCATATCTCTGGTTTCACCACAACCTTGGACGACTTGTATTCATCTTGTATTCATTTCAACCTTACTCATTTTCCTCTTGTCTGTCATGATTGTGATATCAAACTGTATCTGGTTCTACTGTCAGCTGCACATGAACAATATATGTCTATCATAACCCAGCCATTTTGTATTTCAATTCCAATACATGTGTGTCACAGTATAAATTTTTGATAACTTATCAAATATGAATGAGCTTACAATTAGTGTATGCTGAAGAATTGATATAAAGATTTAGGGAACATGTAGCAGCTTACATAATTTTATAAGGATAATTATGCAAGAAAGTTGGAGGGTTTTTCACCTACTGTATGAACAACAAAGGTCAGGCCTACATTCTCGCATTAGGCCTATCTTCATCAGCTCACGTTGGCCGAATAGCCCGCTATTTCTGATTCAGGAAATTAGCCCAATCACAAAATAGCGGGCTATTTGGCAGGTGAAGAGGCAAATAGCGGGTCTATTTGTTCTGGAAATCTTCCCAAGATATCTTGGGCTAGTTTGCAAAATAGCCCGCTATTTGTCAGGTCTGTTTTCACCAGCCCGAAAGCTTGCACTATGCGCGAGTTTTGAGCTGATGAAGAAGCAATTTGTAACTTCGGGCTAATTTCCTGAATCAGAAGTACTGGGCTATTTGGCCAACTCAAGCTGATGAGGACAGGCCTAAAGATTCTTCACTATTTCCTAGTAATTATCTTCATAATTTCAAAATAGTATTTTCTCTATCACTGTCTACATCTAACACCACACCGTGAACATGTAGATTATGATCTAGAGAACTCACAAGGAATACATGTACACTGAAGTAGGCCTACTCTTAACCGTCTGGTGCACATTGAAATGTGGCAAATGCATTTACATTAACCGCATGTTTACATGTAAGCATGCATTAAGATTATACAAATATTACAAATCTAGACGATATGCCCCTTTATAATTAAGTTCATCTGTAGATGAACTTTCAATGACCTCATGCATGCACATGATTTCCTCAACTTTTGAAATGAGGGCCTCATAAGTCCTTGGGCCTTCTGCATATTACTATTGTGATAAGGTGTATGAAATGGAATGGGGGGGGGGATAAACCTTTCAATAAAAATATATGGGAATTCTAAAAAAAATCTAAAGAGATCAAAAGAGTTCTGTACAATAGAGACCAAGCACAGCTCAGTTCCCATGAGCGCATTAGAAATGCAATTTGTAAACAAATTTATTTCCCTCTCATTACATTTACTGTCATATTTATATTGTGTTGGCTGCTGTTATTCTGGTAGTATATACATGTACACCCCATGTATGTATTTATAGCTTTAACGGCATGTTTATGGAGTTTGATTAACATGACCACCCCATGATTAATAAAAGATTTTGGATTTAGGACAAAATGCTTCATGAGCTGTATTTCTTATTAAAAATATAGTCCTGCTGATGCCTGAACAATTTCTTCTTTTTTTCCCTCCTTTTTTGTTGTTGAGGTTTTTTGGGAAGGGGGGTGGATTTATTGTTTGTACTTCATGTGAATTTCTCGTTAAAGATCAAATAATGAACATCTAGCATTATAACATGCAGTTCCCCTCTGTAAATCCTCTTTTAAAATCATTCACTTGATCTGATAAGAAGAGTTTAAAGTTCAATGTTCCAAGAGTATACCATTAACGTATTCAAGATGCTTAATAATATGTGCAGCGTGCAAACTGCAAATATTAATATACACGTGTAGTCACACCCTCTGCGGATCTGCGGCTCAGCCCAGCAAGCATCGCTCAGTGTCTTCAATATATTGCTTACACACGGTGTTTTGAACGAAGCCTGCATGATAGCTAGGCGAGGTTAAAAGACAGCGTGCATGTGGGCTACTCACGGCAGGACTCCCTATATTTCATTATGGCAGACTTTGTAAATGAATTTCCTGTGCAATGACCATGATGGCTTATTGCAAGCATGCCCGTCCAAATGAAAACTGTCATTCTGTTTGCTTTTTGTAGTTTCATCAAGTCTTGCCCAAGTCCTGCACGTTTGTCTGCATATTGTGCAGTAATGGATGGAATATAACAAGAGCATGTCAGACATTATACATTGTACATGCAGGTAACATGTACAACATACTACTCAAAAAGCCTTTCTTTTTTGCAAATTTGTGTAGGGTCACTAGCGTGATATGATACCGAGTGAAAATCAGAAGAAATATGTGAATATGTATTTGTACATTGTAAGTAACAAGTAAGCTTAGGTAAATCATGGTAAAATTGTCTGTGCCCCTGTCATTTACATACATGTGTACATCAGGGATGCAAGTTACCGGTAAAATTGATCAGAGGGCCTGAAAATCACCTAGAATGAGCTATTTTTTAACACAAAAAAGCCTTTACTATAGTCCGAAAATGTTTATTTTAGGGGTGTATAAAGTCCTAACAAACATACAAATAAACGACTGTAACTTTGTGATCAACTGCAACTTCCTGATTGACTTGCTATAATGTTAGGCCAGTCGCAACTGTGGACATACTAGAGCAAAGGATTTGCAATGCATTTAGTCATAGTTTCATTTAATCTTTTGATTCTTTTTATGTGAATTCAAGAACATGAAACATGTTTCAATTTTCAAAACACATTTTCAAATGAAGATAACTAATGTTTTGACAAGTAAAGGCACAGAAAATGCTTGCACACTGCTTGTGACTTCCAATAATTCTTTCTATTGAGGAAACTGACTATTTGCAAATAATCGTCAATGAATTGTGGTCTGAAAAGAAGCCTTGAAAGAAAAACATGTTCACAATACAAACAGCAGGCAATTTCCAGACCTACAAACTGTATTGGACTCCATTAGTACAAACATGTACACATATGGTTGCTTTCAAAATCTACATAGTAGCTGCACATAAGACAGAGATAAAAATTCAGTGTCATTTTCAATATTGAGGATTAATTGATTAAAACCAGAAGATTATTTGCTATGACTGTATGCTTATTTTGAGATCAGCACTAGATTCCAGGGATGAAATAGATTTGGGGGTATCAATGTGACTCACAGTATCTGGATTTTTCAATAATTTTCACTGGTTTTATTTCTATCCCATTTGTATACTGACTTCAAAATGGATCACACTGCACTGCAATCATTTACCCCCCCCCCCCCCCCCTTCCTCTGCAAAATGTGTACAGATTTGACAAATAGTGAAATTAGATTTTTGGAGATTATCAAACAAAGACAATTTTACAGGATATTGGGAATATAATGAATTTGTGACATAATCTCCAGTGACACAAATTTGTGCACAATACATGATTCATTTTTTGTTTAAAACATAGCGCAGTCTACCATGAAGGCATTTAGATCTAATAGGTCAAACCTAAAAGGCTGCTGAAAAGTACAGTATGTATGTATGCTAACAAATGTCTAAAAGTAAATTTGTAACTATCCTGGGCTACTGTATGCTCAAGATTTGTATACATGTACATGTACATGTCCTGTACCACAGACATTACAATTCCTAGATTAAATGTGAGTGAAGCATTTACATTATACTTGTATTTATTGCTGCTGCTGGTCCGAAGTAAATCAGTGTTTATAAAATTGTTCTACAAATTGAGAGAAGACAACTTTGAAAATAAAATGCCCAAAATCACAACAACAAAAAGCATTGAAGACAACAAAGAGCAAAAGTAAGACTTCTGGAAAACTCTGAAATAGCTGACAATATTAAAAAGAAGAAAACAAATCATAAAAATTGGCCAAGAGGAAGTAAGATATAGTTTTTAATTCATTCAAAGAGCTTTATGAAAAAAGATACTTTCAGACGACTAATATTTGAAAGAAACAAAATTCTAAGGACAATATCTGCTAGTGCTATGGACAATGGATCCGGTGTGAATAGCAAGCTACACACCTACATGATTCAAACTCTACGCAGTATGACGTTCATAAGCCATCTTAGTCACCTTGCAGACAGTGATAAACCAACTAAACATTGATTTCTAGTTCTGTATGATGAAAGACAACAATACCTGTCTGTCTCTCTCAGACGCTGCGGTTTAAGTGACATACAATACATGTAATCAATAATCTAGACCTCTACATCTACAGCTCAAGGGAAAGAAAGAAATAGTAAGGCTGATTACTGAAAACGAAATAAGATGTTCATGTTCTGTACATATCATCTGTTGAGAGCCAGAAGGGCATTTTGTGTTATTTATAATATATCACATGTATACATGTGAATCCTTCTTACTCTAAACAGACAATACACAGGGCTCCTCACCAACTTTTTTGAAAGGGGGTCCGGATTTCAATTTTTTTTTAAAAATCTTTATGCAGGAGCCCTACTGTATTAAGTGAAGAAAAAAAAAATATAGGGGTCCAGACCTACATTTTGGGTGCCCATGTGTCTTGGGCACCTGTTGGAGTCAAGCCCTGCAATAAACATTGTATTTCTATGATGTAGGCCTATATATGTTAATGTATGGCATAGAACATTCACGAATCTCATTCTGCTTCAGTTCTCACCATACTGTACATGTACATGTAGAAATAACATGCTGCTTATTATTAAAACAGAGTGGAAGTAAGCTGTAAATCACTCATACATGAACAGGAAATAGCCAGGCTGCAATCAGGCGTATACATTGAATAGAAAACAGTCAATTTTGAGGCAGGCATGAATATTATGGGCTTTGAACATACAGTGTACATGTACATTGAACAATGCAACCCCCACCCCACCCAAAAAAGAAAATGGGGCTAAAGCAATAAAAGTGAACAATGTACATGTAATTAGATGCTTCCATGAAACCAAAATAGGAACAGGCATAGAAAGGTGTGTACACTGTACAGCTAATTCATAGCCAGGTCCAGATCCACATTGAAATTGTTTATCATCTTTGATTTATAAGCCTGTGTTATGAGAGCATCATAAAAGATGTAGAGTTGAAGAAAATGGATGTAAAATCATGTACACTGTGAATGAATCAAAATAGCAATCAATGTAGAATCATACACTTAATTTCACCACATGGAACATGCACGCTAATTAAAGTCCAAGAACTGCAGTATGTACTTATATAAAGACTTATTAAAAACTGTACTGAAGTGGCAGAGTTTTTTAAACAATCAATAATAATAATAATGCTTCTAAAAAAGCATGTAAATTGAGATACAAATTTGCCACAAAAGTAAACAGACAAGTAAGACAGATCAGTGCAACAAGAACAACAAATTGCAAATATTTGATCATATCAAATATCAATTAAAAACATCAAAAACATCTCTTTCATGTACATGTACATGAAGTCTTTTCTTTTCTGTGTAGGCCTACATGTAGAAGTACTAATTCCAAAGGTAACTGTCAAAAGTGAATACATACAGTGGCATTGGCCAAGTGGCGTTTGCCAAGTAGCAAATCCAAATCAATTAGGTGGAATTAGAGTTCATGAATCCCTAAAGTGTCTGAATTGGATTATCAAAGATCTATGCAGGATTTCTAAAATTGGATAATGTTACAAATGAGCTGTTTCAAGAGCTCTTAAAGGGAAATATAGAGCTTCAGGAAATAAAATGAAGTATGAATCCTACTTAGGCCTCTGCGCTGTTAAGTGCTAGGAAATGCCACTTTAAATATAGATGATAACAGCCATATTGACTACATGGTAGACCTTAATTTCAAGTGCGGTGAATGTTCTTTATTGTGATGAAGAAAACAAATTTTCATCCATATTCCTTGGAAATTAGTCCATTGGCGTTTGCCAATTATCAAACAGAGATGACAAAGCCCAAATTTTAACTGAGTGTTTAAATCAAGGGTAAGAAATCTGTTCATGAAACACTTATGGCAGTACATGAACTAAACTCTAATGCTTACATTTATAATATCAATCTGTGATATAAAACATAAATTTCTAAAGTATTACCTCTATAAAGAGATGAGTACTGTATACAAATATTACAATCCAAAGATAAGTTATTTTAATTTGATTTGATTTGATGTTCTGTATCTACATGTATAGAAATGTAACAGCCCCTCATTCTAAAGATTACATTTGAGCTCATGACTGCATATTTCCTGAAGAGCTCTGCTCACACCGAGCATCCATTTTGGAAGAGCCAACGATTCATCTCATTTTTTGGTTGCTTGTCGATCATTTCACATCTATGAAGCAGAAGTGTCAATGTGAAACAATTAGGCACTCTTGGAACTGATTGCCAGTCTTCATTAATCATGGAAAGCAGGGGGCATCATGGGATAAGTGTTGGGGAGTTTATACTGGGAACCAGCTGTTAGATCGACACTTGTAAATCAAGCCCCCGCAACCCACTTGTGCAGCAGTCTTATGCAGACTACCCCCTCGTCACACACAACACCACACACAGACAGTCAAGTCTACCCCCAACCAACCGACGCTATCACACACACGTTGCAATTGTCGCATGCAGTAAATTGCACGGGAGTACACCCATAGCCTGCATTATCCACGACCACTGATGCAACGAAAGGAGAGTGCATGCATACAATCTGAGTCATCTTGCTGCATTATGCAAATATACGTCACCAAACAATCTATCCAGCGACCAGGCGACGACGACGGTGCATCGTAATGTACCACGGCGGAGTACGTACGCATGAATGCATGCCGGGCAAGCAAGCAAAGTATCTTGTCTCGGGTTTAAGCAAAATCATATTACGACTATCTTTGCCTACCTACACGCTCATGCTGTAATTACATGCGATATTGAGGGTATACTTGTTCAGTAAACACGTACACACTAGAAAGCAAATACATGAACATGTAGGTCTACATATCATACAAAAATGTAAAACGGATGAAGAACACTTTTGGAAAATATGTTGGGAATGATATAAGCAGACATACATATCTATTATCATTTATCACCATATTATATTTTGTTTAAAACCTCTATAACTGTAAATAGCATTTCACATCAACTCAACGAACATACACTTGCCAAATCCTACATACAAACTACAACAGGTTCATTTCAAATATGTGTATTGTTATGATCCCAAAGTGAGTGAAATACTGATAATACAGACATGAACTACTTTACAGGTCAAAGACTTCATCCAATTTCACAAGAGATCTACGTGAATGTGCCCCAAAATGACCTACAGTACATGAAGGCCATTTCTACATGCAGATATTGTCGTTCAATATATCGCAATGTGCAGTGTCTGATCATCCAGGGATTTATAAATTCATTTTTAGATAAGAAGGTCAATGTTTATTATTCAGGGATGCCTAATAAATTGTATTAAAAATCTCATGAATGAAGGTGTAAACAGACAATACAATATATGGTTAACCATTTTAACTGAACCACATACAAAAATGTCCATTACCATTGAAAATACAATTCCTTATTTTTCAATAATTGTTAGGCAATTGGCTAACTTTTTATGCATGAAGACCAGTGTGCATGAACATGTACATGTAGGTCCATATTTTTAAACCCTTTTTTTGTTGTGTGCAATTTTAGAGCATCTTTAGAACAGGCACTTCTGGGTGAAACTTATTCGTCAGGTTAAATTCTGGAAAGAATTCCAGTAGCGACGTCTTGTGTCTCGTGGTGGGCATGGTCTTACGATAGCATCTCTTTGAAGGCTACTTCCTTCCTGATTTCCGCCATTGTGCCACCGTCAATACGCTACAGAGGAGAAAGCCCGGTTGTCAGCCGGCAACCATGTATCTGACTCATACACTTAACTTCATTCCACAACTCTAGGCATCATAGTCATCTTGAATTTGTTACTTGTACAATTTTCTTGCCAAAATAATGTGAAAAAGCTTGGTTTCATCTAGAGTCACAGTTACTCATTCTTTCACTGAAACTTTTTTTTTCCCTCGATTCCTGCAGAAAATCAAAATCAAAATCAAATCCTGGTATGATCTTTTTGCGCTTGAGAGCTCCACTTGAGCTGCCAAAAGCTACATCTTCTACATGTATTAATGAATTCCCTGTAGTTTTTAAATAACTAGACAAAATTTAGAGAAAATTGTGCACATTTCGTCCTTGTTTTCACGAAGTGACGGTAGTGAGGAAAATCGTAACGCAAAGTGAATGCAATTTTTTTTCACTACCGTCACTTCGTGAAAACAGGGACGATTTATGTCCATGTAGCTCCAAATATCCCACAATTCATAACACACTATTTACAAAATGAATGTACATGGTACATACATTCTTTTTGCAATCTTGTGCAAACTACAGTATACTGTCATCCATCAAGAGAATATACAGTACATGTAAATGTACCCTTCAAATCACAAACTGATGAAAAAGTCTCCTACATGTACACAACTCAACATTACAGTTGCTCATGCATGGAATTAACATACATGTACATGTAATTGTGTGCTGCAACTGTATAACTGTAATACCTCACTTGATTAGCAGTTTCCCCTCATGCCCCTTGTAAGAAGATTAGCAAAAACATAAAGACCTAAATATAGACTGTGAACAGCAGGAGTGTTCTAAATGAATGAGCGATACTTCAAAACTTCAACACCAAGCACAAGTTTATAAACATTGTAAAGGCATTGTATATTTTCCCAGTATACATTTCCAGATTAGGTATACATGTACACATGTAGTTCATTTTATTTTATTTTACAGGATATTAAATTGTATCACACCGTCTTTTAGAGCATTCTGAAATCCCAAGAATATAATTTCAACATAGTTTCAACATAGTTTTGGACAACAAGTGCTGCTAGAGCTAATGGTTCGTCAAAAATCTCATTTTCCCTAGAAAACTCAAATTGAATACACAAATTGAATAACTGTCTGACATTTGCAGATAAACAAATGCATGCAAAAACAAAAACTAAAGTAAGTATATATCAGATGTTTACTGAAATTAGTTTACAAATACTTCTATCCATTGTGTTTATGTATCCCTAGAAAACTAAAATTGAATGAACATGAATAACTGTCTGACATCTGCAGATAAACAAATGCATGCAAAAACAGAAACTAAAGTAAATATGAGATGTTTACTGAAATCAAGAAATCAGTTTACAAATACTTCTATCCATTGTGTTTATGTATGACACTGCAGATTGTCTCCCACTCTAGCTATTTTTAGTTTTCAATGCATTGAATAAGTTTGACATTTGCAATGGACTAAACCCACTAAAGCACTACATTCCAAAGGGTTTTAATGAATAACAGAGCTGTACTGTTGACAAGCATTGTGGGAATTCCAGGACGAGTCAGAAGAATGGACACTTTTAACAAACTGTTCCACATGGCTAAGCAACAGGAGGAATAAAATTGGTTTAAAAATGTCAAAATCTATTTGGTATTTTACAAGTTATAACTATGCTCTTCCCTTTTGATTGTGTTTTACTTTTATCAACATTACAGATAAATGCCTATTTTGAATGAGTACTGTAGTTGGTAAACAGGACAACTAAGTTTGAAACTTTTACAAAATCAAGCAATCCTAACTCCTATTTTTTTATTTATTTATTAGTCTTTTTTAGTAGGGTGGCTCCATCAGTAGTTAAATACTGTTTTCTGTGGAGGCCCTATAATGAAACTCATTGATTTAATTGAAGGTACATGTATCATACCCTCTCTCTCAACAATTGGCTCACACCACATAAAGATGTGCAGTTTGCAGATTAAACTGTTACACATAAAAGTCTGGGGCTGTCTTTCAAGTGCCAACAGATATATAACAGCGAAGGTGATACATAGGACCACGGGTGATTTGCCCTGAAGAGCCTCAGAAAAAGGCCCCAATGAAAAGAATTGATCAATACATAGTGGCACAAAAACTCATTTAATTTACTTTTGTTTCAATCAATAACATAATGTGATAATCAATGTCCATGGAATCTACTTTTTTTAAACTTAAAAGCAATATAGCCCCAATATCAAATGCAGGGGTCTTGTTAATTATTTTTGAAGGAGGTAATTTGAATTTTATAGGAGGTACCATCACTGCGAGGGAGCGAAGCGACCGAGGGGGGGAGGGTGTGGGAGGGGGGGTTTCCCCCCTCCCACGGTAGGGACCTTTTGGGATTTTCCACTTGAAATCGTGCAATCTGGTGCATACCTAAGAAGAAAATTTGTAGTTATCTTTCCTACCTTGTATTACACATATATTGTAATGAACACACATATTGTTCATGTTTAATATTACATGAACAATCATAACTCATATTAAAGAAAAGTTATTAAGTTGATAATTATTTATCACTTTGTACCATTACTTTGTAATTTTTAATTAAACTGAGATGATTCACCATACTCAATCTTTCTACATCATGATTTGTTGAATACATGTACAGTACCGGTATTTAAATAATGGGCAGCAGAGGCTAGATTTTGATTTTTTTTTTACTTGTGACTTTTATTTGGCTCCCCATATGAATTCTCATTTAATTATTTTTTTTTGACATGAAATTATTGAATACATTTAAGAATTTACTTCAGTTCCTGTTCATTTTATAATGTTATATCACTGTTTTTCCTGACAAAGTGAAGACACTGTATATTTGTTTATTCAACTCGAGATCGATTGCGATCGGAAGTTAGTTTTGAATATTCGCGGAGCGCGAGCCTGCATATCATGCGAGCTAGCTGCGGGGGTCCGCCGGGGACGGCCGTGGCCGGCCTAAACTCAGCCGAGTTCAAAACTCTGTTGCCGATTTGCGCATCTCAGAATCTAAAGTACGTTGTCTCTAGACATTGCACGCACGTGTATAGGCCCCGGTTTCCGTGATCTTCAAATATCAAATCGGCAACGGATAGTTTGGTTACAGCGAGCTAGCTTCAGTTTTGTATTTTGTGCAGTGCATGCATCGTCTTCTCGCGTGCACATCGGGATCGCAATGGGGTAGGGACGGGCGGGCTTGGCCGCCGCGCTGTGGGGGGAGAACTGCGATGTAACGTTAGATAGATAGGTCTAGGTAAGTACGGACGACGTCGCGTTCGTGATCGTAAGGGATTTCGTCGACTGCGGCCGTGTATGTGCGGCACTAATTATATCTTGGACGAAATTAAGGACATTTTGGATTAGCATTGATTTAGATCTACTTTCTGTGATTTTTGCAAGGTTTATTATAGGAATTATAGCCGGTAAGAAACGAGTGAATAGGCGGCAAGTTTTACCGGTTACCGGCTTTAAACGACAGCCCTGCAAATGATATATCAAAAGATATCACTGAACCCGATAAAAGATTTCAGCTTCTCTCAATAACTGAATACAAGATACAACATTCACTGAAAGCAGGCTCAATAGTAACAGGTGCCCTGGGACACATGGGGGCCAAAATCTTGGTCCGGGCCCCCTTCAAAAAAGTTAGTGTGGAGCTCTGCTCTGTTACATGTACAGTAAGTGATATTTGTTAAAATCATCCTCTAATAACCAGTAAAATAGCCACAAGTTTGTATCAAAGCATACTGCTTGCATCTATAGTTTTGTAATATCCTCCTTGGTATTAGCCATGAATTTAAAGATTACTCTAATTTCTATTTGACCCAGGTCATTTGGTGTTTAAATACTGTCGGTACGATCATCCTTCAGATAATTAAGTTTCCCTTCACTTGCTCTTATCCATCATAATACATGTACACTGTAGTTTATACCACACCTACAGTGTACACGTGTATCAAATGACTTGGTCCCATGATTCCCATCATACTGAACCCATTGGCATCATCAGAAAGGTGGGACCTACTATGTACATCATTGTACCGGTATGGCTAATTTACAACAAGAAAGTTCTACAAGATAATAGGTGTTTTCTTTTGACTTTTTTTGTGTGTGTTAAATTATCAAAACAGTGGGAAACACTGGAATTGAAAATCAATGGGTACAAAAGGCAAACATGTACATTAGGCGGTGTCACACAGAAAAATCCCGACCCATCTTGAATAAACCAGATTTTAGAAATCTAGTTTTTTCATTTGAGTCGGTGACAGACAGGCTACGAATAATCCGGATAACTAAAATCCGGATTTTTGATTGGCCATTGCGCACGCGCCGTTTAGGTAGATAAGCATTGTGACATTACACGTTCAATCGAAAGTATGCGCGTTTAGGTAGATAAGCATTGTGACATCACACGTTCAATCGAAAGTAAACGCGCCGTTTGGGTAGATAAGCATTGTGACATCACGCGTTTAAATGCGCGCATTTAAACGTATGATGTCACAATGCTTATTAAAAGGGATTATTTCAACATTGGTGTCAGACAGAAAAATCCCTTCAAAAAACCCTTGAAAAATCCTTTCAAGAGAGAATTATCTTGCTTCATATTATGAGGTTTTTTGAAGGGATTTTTGAAGGGATAATTGATGTCAGACAGCCAAAAAGAGTAATTAAAAACCGGATAACTAAAATCTGGATTTTTGGCCTCTGTGTGACACCGCCTATTGAGAGACAAACCCACATTTTAGGGTCTAGAGTTGTGTACAATATTTTCATAATGAAGTAGCTGTCCAGGGGGGTGTTTCACAAAGACTAAGATCGACTTTAAGTTGGACTTTACTATGACAGGCCATGTTCATGCCACTGTTTGCTCTCACCATTCACTTGCATTGGTCTCTCAAGGGACGCACAAATCATAGTCACAAATCTACAGGATTTACATTTTTTGATAGTTCATTATTGAAGGAAAAAATATTATCTAAAGATCACAATGGTGAGAGCAAACAGTTGGCATGAACGGCCCATCATATGTAAGTCCAACTTACAGGCGATCGTAGTCTTTGTGAAACACTCCCCTGAGTAGCCAGTGTTTTGACTCAGACCTACACATGGACGTGGAGAGGAAGTTATCAATGACTGGAAAGTACACCATGTTGAATAAGGAGAGTATTCTCAATGGACAGGCTCCCTATTCCTACGGTCCCTAGAATGATCATGATTGTCATGTTCAGTCATACCAAGAAGTTACTGTACATTAAGGCCTGTAGATTGCAGAAGTGTAGGATTATACTATAGATTTAATGCATTTGTACTGCATATGTATGTACGTCTCCACTGTAGATTGTAAACCAGGCATACACCTGTATCTGTATATTGTTACCTATAATCTTGTTCATCCCTATGACAATATGTGAGGTCAAATGCTAGGCATCTTTTAAGGTTGAATATAAATGTACATGTATTGCAGTGAAAAAACTACACGGGGGGCTCCGGGCAAATTAGCCTCCGAAATGCCAAAAAGAGCCCCAGAAAGTCATAAAAGAGCCCAATTTTTTTTGCATAGAGTTCAATGCGAAACAAAACAAATTAAAGAGTGTTATTTTCATGCAAGCAAGGTTGAAAAGTAGCCCTCAAAATTTTGTAAATAATTTTTTCCCTGTCCTGAACAATTGCCATCTGGAAAAAAAATATGCCAGCGATCTACACGTATGTTAATATAAGTACCGTAAATAATGTTGTATAAACCGCCCTCGTGTATTAACTGCACCCCTCTTTTTCGCCCTTAAAAAAAAAAAAAAAAAAAAAAAAAAACTTTTTTTTTTTTTTTTTTTTTGCCGAGATTTTGTTTTGTTTGTGTGTAAGATCATTACGGTACTGTAAATTAAAAAACAGTAGGGACCTAGGATAGAACCTTGTGGTACACCATGTAATAGAAGAAAAATTGGAGGAATTATTATTATAAACTACATATTGAGATCTATCAGAAAGATTACTTTCAAACCAAGATGACAGACAAATTTGAGTGTTGTTCTAGTTTCCGAGTGGTGAGTCAACACACCGATTACCGAGCTGGGAGACATTGCCAGGCATAGCGCCAGGTGGAGGGGCATAAATTGAAACTTTTTTTTTTTTTTTTTTGGGTGTACTGTGTATAAACCGCACCCCCGACTTTGAAAAAATTTCGGCGGCAAAAAAGTGCGGTTTATACACCGTTATATGCGGTACACTATTTATTTCATAATTTACCATGTAGGCCTAATGTACAATGTGTATAAACAGTAACCATGGTTGGCACTGTACAGTGTATTGTACAAGTACGAGTAATGCAGGTCTTGTACATTCTGGTTCGGCATATCAGAGCCCTCACCCTAAATTTTCCTGTAAGGCTGTTATGACCTTCAGAGGTCAACAGCTGTCATCACCTCAACATATTTCTTGAGGACATCTCAGGTGATGAGATGCAAGAAGACAATACATGCAGTGCACAGATGAGGCATTCAAAATAACACTACAGTACATGTAGGTTGGGTGGCATGGCACAGATTCAAAGCAGGGACACAATATACAAACAGTCTCCCCGTTTAGAAAATGGCTTGGACTCAGAATTCCATAACATAAAAAATGAAGGGTACAACTACAAGAGCATGAAGATCGTCTCATCACGTCAAACTTTGTTCACTTTATTTCGCATGTGACAGTCAAACATGTAGTTGCTCAGGGGCAGCCGAATGTCTTCCAAATTAAGGGGGGGTAGTAGCACCAACAAAAAGGGGCACTTTCTGGAAAGACAAGGTATCAGATTAGAATAGCCCCCCCCCCCCCCCTCTCCTAGAAGGGCCACCTCTGGATCTTTTCCAAGATCATGATTATTTGTAGAAGTCTCAACTTTTGTAAAGATAATGTTGCCCTTAAGAAACAGGAATTATATTTTGCTGTGCATTTACATGTACCAAGCTCTCTCTCAGACAAACATTGTAGGGATCTTACCTTTTTTTTTCCCACCTCATTTACATTTACTAGTATTTACCTTGGAGTGCAGTTTTCATTTTGTGTCTCACAAATGATGGATTTATGTTAACAGTTGGACAGCAATCTTTTAACACCTTTCTCTTTCAGAGGTCACGTTTGAGTCTATCACATGAGTGACTGCATAAAGAATTTAAAATCATTGTTCAATTTGAGATACTTAGAAAATAGAAACGGGCAATGTAACACGATTAAAAACATGGAATTTGAGAAAGCTGTACATGTACATAATGTTTTCATGTAGTCTTCTTTTTCTTTCACTGTAAGTACCTGCAGTATATTTTTGTACTTCTCGAGTACAAAGTGCTTAAACTGAAGCACCAATTGTGGCCTTGTTTTTCACTTGAATACCACTGCATACTAATTAAAACCATCCTTATTCTTTTTGTTCATTTTTGTTTCAGTGTTGAACTGTTGACAAATATTTACATGTATGCGAAAGAATGTTTGCACATTATGTATTACCGCATTACGGAGGGAGGTAGTGAAAAAAATTCTTGTTCATTTGCGGTAGCTCTTTTTGTGATTTGCTGTTATATAGACTTGTGTGATTTTCACACAGTGATATTAAAGTACTGAATGGATTTTTGTTTATCAGAGGTCTTTTTCAATATTCTAGAGCACTTTTGCAGCTTTCAAGAGCGAGCTTCATGTAAATTTCTCGCCGGCTCTTTTTTTTTGGAGGGGGGTCTTGTAAAAACAAAGGTCATTGTCTTGTCACATACATGTAACTCATAAGTGCCTGGCTCAAAGTTGTAATAGAGAAAAATGATTAAAAGATTGCTTTCCAACTGTTTAATCCTCTATGCTCTGGGGGAAGGGGTAAATCACAAGATTGAAACTTGCACTTTAGGACAAATACTAGAAAATAGGGTGGAAAACAAGTTAGACCCCATCTCTGAAAGAAAAGGTGAAAGTACATGTAAGATGCAATAGCAAGGACATTGTCTGTTTGGATCCTGATTGGTGGTTTGAAACTCATTTCAAATTAATTTAATGCCCTCTAGCTTCAAAATGATTAAGGCAGGTAATTAAGAAATAAGAATAAGATTTTGATGTTAATTCCTATAACTATACTATTATTGCAAGCTCTAGCTTCTAAAGTAGCGTTCAATACAACAAAATATATATAAATCAACAAATTCAGAATTTCCAGAATCCACATGTATTTCACAGTGGCTGCAAGCTGAGGTTGAAATATCACGGCACAATTACACTCAGGTTGCCTTTGCGTTAGATGCACAGCTAAGACGATATAAACAATGTGTATTTGCAAGGAAAAGAGGTGCACAATCTAATTCACTTTTGTACGCGTTTTATCTTGCTAAAAACAATATCATTTAGATCTAAATATATAAACAAATTAAAAATATTGTTGAGTATCACACAAAACATTTTACTCGCTCACATATACCCTGTATTAGATACATATAATATAATATCTCTATAGTCTATGCAATGAGGCTCACAGTTCAGAGTTACCCCGGCCAGGCCCGTGCCCCCCACCCCCCCCCCCTCCCTCCACCACCTCACACACACCCACCTCGACCCTCCACACAGCAGACACACACAAAGTCACAAATAAATCTTTTTTCATTATTTAAAGAGAGCAGAAAAATAAGTTTTGCTTTATTATTATAACAATCTGCTGTCAAAAATTACGGCTGTTATATATCTTCACTTCTTTGACTTCAACTTTTAATAACTTTATGTGTTGCCTCCATTTAGACTACTATGTAGTATGTATTGTATGTATTTGGATGGTCTGAAATTTTGAATGCGTGCGCATGCAGAAGTGGAAGAGACGACACACTAATAAATGTATGGGACTTACTTCGTGCAGCAGAAAGCAGAGCCTTCCCGTCGCGGATGAGCTCCTTGATCGCCTTATTAGTCCTGTCCAGTTCATTTTCATGAGCCCGTAATTTCTCCCGAAACTCAGGACTATCTAGATAGCATTCACTAAATTCAAGCGGTGACAAAACCATGATGATTGTGGGGTAAATTCCATGTATATTGTAAAAATCCTAAAAGTGGGCGCTTCCCATTTGCAGCAGTGTACGTATAGGATCCAATGGTTACACATCCATATTGCAGGCTAGGCCAGATTGGAAATGTACGGAGAATAGCGTAACCCGTAAATGAATCGTACCCGTACGCGCGGAATACACGCGAAGGCTATGGTAAAATTGACGATAGTGTGCGCGTTTGGAACCAACTCGACCAAAAAAGTGGGAGGGTGGGGTGCTTCATGGGTGCACAGATGAGGTAGGGCGTGGTGGAAGAGAGGTTTGTTTTTATTCACTTATATCATTAGTAGCTCTGCAGGTTGTGTGTCTGAGCGCTCTTCCTGGTTTAGAAATTCAAACAGTTCTGAAAAAGAATTAAAAGATACCAATTATAATGGCTTTAAATGATGATAATGATAAAAATAATGACAATTATAATAATAATAATTATTATTATTATAACAATAAATATTGTTATTATGATAATAATGATAATAAATATTATTGATGATGATGATGATGACTGTAGCATACAAAGTTAAGCTGTTCATGGACGACGGTTTTCATCTCAAGGGTGACGAGACGAGTTTTTGTGAAAACAACCAACCAACCACTTGTTTTTTGTAGGCTACAATGATGACTATAGTTAGGTAAATAATTTGTATCCATTACTTGCCTGGCAAGCCCTGGCTTGCCAATTTTTTTCAAACCTCCCTTTTAGGAATTTTAACCTTTTCTTTAAATATGTTCATTTAATTGGGGTGTCGCCGTGATCAAAGCCAATTTGCTCCACCAAAGGACGACAATTTAGATTGTAATGTCTATTAAAACTTTTTAATTGATCTCTTAACAATGAAGAGGGCGATATTTTGAATTGGCGATACATACCTACCAAGTAATATACAAGGAGAGTAAAGAGATATAAATAAACTGTTTTAAGAACAAAACATATATACAAAGCATTTTTTTTGGGGGGGGAGGAGAGTGGTTTTTAGGAGGAAGGGAGGGGGTTTTAGGCGAAGGGAAGTGGGGTTTAGGGGGAAAGGGAGTTTCAGGTACTTTATGTTATATTGTTTCCATTCTGTTATTATTTGTAATATTATTCGAAACGTATGAGCTTTGTATTTTCTATAAAATGTAATTTTGTTTTCTATGAATTTGTTGAATGGAAGCACAATAAATGATATTCAAAACAAGAAATATTTCCTCCTCAAGTATAGCCAAGTCATATATACGGCTGATTATCCAGACGTCGATTGAACCCAGTCATCCAGTGATAAAATGCCCCTCTCGAGGTTACACTGTCCATTCATCATGAATAGATGCGTTCTTAGATCATACCAATTTCTTGGAAAACACATTTATTTTCATTAATAAGTATCTGTTGGCCTAAATATGTTTTGTGCTCATTATTTGATCTCTTTGCTGTTTTCCCCAAGTGTTCAAGTGTTACCGAGTGAAATCCGCCTGTTTCCGGGCGATGTTTGAAGCTTACCCTCCTGTGAGGCTGTGACCAACAGGTGCCTATTCTAAGTAAAAAATTCCCCTCCATGCTCCTGCGATGGAATAAGTACCCCCGTGATGTAAAGCTGTCCTACTGCTTCTTGTTCATACGACGTGCCCTTAAACTAGTTGTATCCACTACATTAAAAAATATATAAAAACAGGTGTCATTAATTTTATTAAAGGGAAATACAACCTAGTATCGAACTACTCTAGGCCTATAAGATATAGAAGCAGACTGGTAAAAGTTTGAACGAAATCGGAAAAATGATATGAAAATTATGATTTTTTTTTGTTTGAAAGTCGTAATCACTTTACGTATATGAGAACTTCAAAGAGGTGTTATTCACCCTAGTTATTGAGAGCCTCTATTGATCTGTTCGCTTCTATATTGGTTTGTTACGTAAGGTTGGCCTATATACAAAATATCACGGTACTAATTGATCATTTATTGCATATTGTTGCTCTGTCGGGATCGTATACGCATGCCTAAACGTTATTTTTCCTCAGGCAAAAGGAATTCCACTACGAGGAAGGTTCATGCATAAAGTCAAGCACATAGGCTTGGCAGAGTAGGCTCAATATATTAAAATCCATTTATTGATGCTATGTCGGGAAAGTTTGGTTAACTAAAGGTTAGTAACCTTGTACATACTCATGAATGTGACACTAGCATATGCTACATTAGCACTTGATAAGAGTCTTAACAGAGTCTTCATAGTTCATACGTTGTTGCTATGTCGGGATGCGGCGCCCACTCACCGGCATAGAATACACTCTAAAAAAAACTACTCAAATTTGAATAGAAACTTGTCAAATTTGACAAGTTTACCTTGTCTGAGGGGCACTTAATAGAATCTTGTCAAAATGACAAGTAAAATCTTGTCAAATAACATGAATCGGAATCCTTGTCAAATTTTCTAATAAGAATATCTTGTCAGATTTACTACAAACTTGTCAAATTTGATAAGATTGTCTTGTCAGATGGAATTACGTACTATGTATTCGCATATAGTGAAGAATATGATTTCTTTAAAGACTCTGCATACACAGTCAATTTTGTAAAAGTGTGGAGAAGTTTTCAAAACTCATCGAGTGAAGCAACAATGGTAAGTATTCTGTTTATCCTTAAAGGTACAGTTTAACATTTTTTGGGCTATGACGAAAAATTAATCCAAACTGTTAAGGACAGCGAAAAAAAAAAAACACCAAGTGAAATGTAATTCCCCAAAGACGATTTTTTTTTAAAGGTAAAATTTTTCCAAAGTGCGTTACGTTGCCCACTTTGAAAACAAAAAAAAAACAAGAGGCAAATTTCTCTTTTAACATACTAAACGATAATAATTTTGTTTGAAACTTCCAAATGTGACTTTTCCAGCACATTAGGCATAATATATCTTTAGAAATACATTTGAAATATCACTTAGAAAAGGGAAAGGGGAATCATGATTATAAGATGAAGTAATTATGTGGCGACAGGGTTACGGAGATCTCATCTAACCATTCTCTAGTTAATGGCGTAGGCTCTCTATATGTCATATAATTATTCGTACCGTAATTCGAAAAGAACTGTGGTGATTCTTCAGTTGAACATTCATTTATCCTTACTCAACGTTGACTACGAACGTGAAAATTTACTTTAGGGATACTTTCTATCTTTCTGATCCAAGTCGATATAAACAAATTCAACAACTACTAATACGTGACCACTCAATTTGTATACCATGAATGCTCATATTCATAAAAAACCTTACTAAGCATAGTTGTCAACTAACTACATGTATATAACATAGCTGATGTAATTAGTTGACAACTATAGCAATCACCCCCCCCCCCCCAGGAAAATGCCCCCGGAAAAC
>JAVYIG010007280.1:0-104294 GCA_035222895.1 Strongylocentrotus droebachiensis
TCATTAGGCAAACTTTCTAAAAACGCGGAGTTAACCTAGCCGCTGTTATTTACATTGTTTAATTTTATTGAATAATTCTTTGATTTTTTTGTAATACTGATCATTGATTACTTCAGTACTCTTTGGCTATCTGAAAACAATTAACGTTTTTGTATGATTGATCATTTGAATTTTGTTTAATTCGACGTGAGAAAAGGATTTAACAGATTATTAAAAGATGACGATGAAGCATTTTCTGATATCTCTTGTAAAAAAAGAAATACGGCTTTAGGTAGTCTAGCTACAGTCGTGAAGTGCGAGTTAATAATCTTAATGAAGTGAGACGTAGAGGTCGCGATTCCCATTCTCGTAAGCAGATGATTGAGTAGTCTACGAGACGGTCAATATTCGCGGATCAATCTTAGCGTTGTCGTATGTAGTCATTGTAGTGTACATGTAGATGGTGAATCAAAGGGTTTTACGGTTCTAGGACCCAATTACCATCGGGACAATGACCCCCCCCCCCCCGCGAATATGATTACCCCCGAAAAAAATATGCTTTTATTAAAACCAACTTATTATCAGGGTATATTTCCCCTTTAATGAACAGGGGATGTTGTCATTTGCAGGGGTAGGGGGGTGATTGTCCTAGAGGGTAATTTTCAAGGGGCAGGGGGTGATTGTCCTAGAGGGTAATTTTCAAGGGGCAGGGGGTGATTGTCCTAGAGGGTAATTTTCCGGGGGCAATTTTCCAGAGGGTTATTGTCCTCGGGGGGGGGGGGGAGAATTTTCCGGGGGGGGGGGGCAAATTGTCCTCGGGGCGATTGTCCTTGGGGGGTAATATTCCGGGGGTTATTGTCCATGGGGGTAAATTTCCGGGGGGAAATTGTCCTGATACGTGTACAACGAATCGGAGGAAGACGAGAAATAGTGACAAGCAGAGGTGCAGATCATGTCAATTTCGAAAGCACGAGGCGTCATTTTGTTTGCGCACAAATTATATAGCGTGTGGAAAAAAGCAGCCCTCAAGGCGATGTTCATGATATTTGCAATATTTATTTTGAAAAATTATTTGAGGAAGAAAAAAACTTCTCACAGTGGCTGATGCACTCCCATATGGGTAGATGACTAGCTATGTATAAAAGGCATAGCGCTGCTTGAATTCCTAACATTCCTCGAGCGACCTTCAAGTGCTACAATAGAAAAAACGATGCTTGCTGTACGTCATGCACAAAAAGAGATTGGTGCTATGTCAGGAAGAAGAAATACCCGAATATTGTGACGTCCTCTGATTTGCGCCCTCATCACTCCAAGAGCTCCAGGTGTGCAAATGGGTAACACAGCAATGTTCACCCATCTCCGTAGACACACAGCATTGGTAGCAGGTTCCAAGGAACAGACCACACAGACCTGCGTGGCAGAGAAATACAATCATGTTGGTCATTAGTAACGGATAATATATAGATGGATTGATGAGAGTGTGAGTGAGAGAGAGGGGGCAGAGGGAGAGAAAAAGAGACAGAGAGACAGAGATAGTGTGAGAGAGAGGGAGCGAGAGAGAGAGAGAGAGAGAGGCAGAGGGATAGAGAAAGAGACAGAGAGACATGGAGAGCGACAAGGAGACCGAGGGAGGGAGAAGGAGAGAGAGAGAGAGGAGAAAGAAAGAGAGGGGAGAGACCGAGGGAGGGGTAGAGGGTAGGAGAGAGAGAGATAGAAAGAGAAAGAGAGAGAGAGAGAGAGAGTGTGTGTGTAGTAGTAGCAGTAGTAGCTCTATACAGAGCAAATTTATTTTCCATTACTTTTCACATAATATAAACAATAACAAACAATAATAAACGTAATGATATAACAGAAATGAGCATTGAAATATCTTTGACATTGTTTTTTAGTCATTGTAATGCAAAAAGATTTAATTACAAAAAAATGAAAAAAACGAACCTACTTGAAAGCAAAGCTTGTTAGATGTAGGTTCGCACAATAATAATTATACTTTATACATTTATAACTTAATTTTGAAAAACAATTGCGGAATCAAAAAAATCATGACAGACAATAGAAAAACAAACAATTAAACGAGACAAAAAACAAATCAGAAACATTAGCAGAATGACAACATGATGATGATAAATGAAGAATATAAGAATGAGAGAGTAACAAATAGAAAAGGGGGAAAACATGCAGGAAGAGAAAAAGAAGACAGAGAGAGGGGGTAGAGGGAGACAGAGAAAGAGACAGAGGAGGGGAACTACTTATTCTGATTCGTTTGCACCAAAAAGTGCTTGAGGCCATTTTTGAAACCACTTAATGCGGGCTTTCCTTGTAATGTGCCAGGAAGGGCATTCCAATATTTTGGAAATAAAAAAGGGAAGGGGCTGGTTAGAGGAGGGCGTGGATGCGGGCAAAGAAAAGGGAAAGGGAATAAGTTTGAGAGGATATAAGAATTGATTTCTTCATCATATCTGAATAATATAAAATCTTTGCGCTCGTGTTATATTAAAGCAGCCAAGTTACACATCCTAATATTCAACAACCCAAAATCTCACGGGTCTAAAATCTTTCAAGAATAACAATGTTGTCGGACATGGGGGCGTGATTCAGGACATCCGAAATATCATTCAGGATTTATTTGGATTAAAGGTCGATTTCCAGCTGTTTGTTCAATAATTCCAAGCTCTCATGCACTTTCCTCATGACAAAATCATAGTGACTGGATATTAGTGTGATTATGAACCAAGATTAACATTCTTAAACGATTTACACGAAAATGGCTAAATAATCTGCCAGGAGGAAACCGATTATAACAACATTTCTTAGACAATGCTACGATCATGATTATCATAAGGAAAATTCTCAAACTATTACAAATATAAATATCGGCCATATTTTTTATATACCGCAGCAACTGCGAGACCAACCTTGGACCAAACAAAAAAATAAATACACCAAGCTGAAATAATTGCATTTGCCTAAAATCGGGGGGGGGGGGGGGGGAGATTGTAGCCAGGATTTATTATGTAATGATCTCTTTATCAATTTATGAATACTGCAAGAGATAAAAAGTGATCGAAGATAACCAACCAAGAACGAAATGAACCAAATAACATTAAACAAATTTCTTCTTCAATATGTGCAAACTTACAGATAGGAATATCATTGAAGCATTCGAACATTCCTGAGTTCCATTCACGGGGTCCACCACGTGGCATCAACGGATTGCTTATAGTCGTCATCTGATCATACCAAAAATATAATATAAACGACATCAAATAAAAATAAATCTGTAATATTTCAAAATGTAATCTTCCAGAGCTTATTGGTACTACAAAAGCGAAGATTAGCAAATTTCGTCTTGCACTCATGAGAGTAAATCGCAAGATGAACAGAAAGCCAATATTGGAGGGGAAAAAAGGAAGCTGGACTTAAATCTTTAATGCTCAAACATGGTTTGCAGGTCAATTATAAATACACTCTGAATCTTAGATGTGTATTCTGATGATGATTTTTCTCCTGCGGGAATAGTGGGACAGAGCATGTACATAATATATCCTGAGAGGCGAATGGGCATGCATCTTTCAGTATATGTGCGTGATACTGAGAAGTGCTGTACTCTACACAACACCCAACGATTCGACTACGGTTGAATTTCGAGAAAAAAAATTGCAATGGAAATTAAATAAATAGATGATATTGTATCCGTCTGAGATCTTGAAAGTTTCTAACGGGTATTCAAATCTCAATTGCATCGTATTTTTAATTCCTCTGGAAGGAAAAAGGGCTAAATCGGCTATAAGTCGCTGCTTACTCGTCGACTTATAAAATGTACAACGTCAAAAAGATTTTGCAACCCATCGGCCATTTTCTTCGCCTGCAAGGCCAACAGCACTATGCAAATTCAATAATGCTTTATACAAATGACAATTCGGGGCCAAAATCATGGAAAAGGTATACATTTTTAGAATTACATTTGAAAGCGTATTCAAATTTCAAAATTCATTCATTCTCAGATTTGGTGTGTTGTGGTAACCCATTTAATGAATCATACCTGTACTGTAGTTACGGGCTGCTGTATGATGGCTTGCTGTTGACTAGGATCCATTTTAGCTGATGATCAAGTATACTCCAACTGTAATAGAGAGAGAGAGAGAAGAAAGAGATAGATAGAGATTGATTAAATACCATACAGCGAGGCTTTGGCGTAGCGTAGATTCACTTAATGGGGCACTCGCATCGCCAAAGGGGGGGGGGGGGGGGTCGCTAGACGTTAGTATTACTAGGTGGATTCAATGCGAATTGTTAGTAACAAGGCCACCAATATTTTATTAGATGGGACTTACTTTATGCGGTACCTTCTCCTTCTTCCTTCCATTTCTCAACCCCCCCCCCCGTATTTTTCTTTCTTTTTCTCGTTTTCGCCATTCGATTTTGATTAGAGGCATGTACCCCCATGCTTCCCGTAGCTACAAGTACACTGACTGTAAACAGGCACCATTTACGATCAATCAAAATTCTCGTTCGACCATATTGTGCTGCCATAGATAATGTAAAACGATAGTTGTAGATTTCAAATTTGTAATTAATATTTTAGGCAGGATATATAAGCAGGATCTGTTTGATTTCTAAATTGCGTTGACATTAGGTTATTTGACTACTGTCAAATAATTGACGAAATATATCTTTGATCTTAAAGGTAATACAAAGTTTTGGGAAATTTTAAAAATTGGGTGAATAATGATTCTTTACAATGTTGATATATTTGGATGCCCCTGTCGATGTATTATAAGCACTAGAAAATCTGGCCCCTAAGACACTTCTGCTTTCGAGAAAAATTGAATATAAACATTTCAAATAGCGCCTACGACCGTACAATGGTAGCTGCGACCATGAAAATTTCAGAATATGTAGTTGTGATATATTAGTTCCAAACGGGAATAGCTAATCGGTCGATTTTAGTCAAGAAACGTTGTTTTATAGCTTAATTAATATCTTGACCTTGAGAGGGAGCTCTACAACATAAAGAGTTTATTATTTACAATTTCATAACTTTAGACTCGATTTCATTTAGACTCGATTTCAATCGTGACAACGATCACTGAATATTGTAGAATCGCACATGCTTACAATATATTCAATTGCACCGAATTCATGACCCCATACCAAAACTTTGTATTACCTTTAAGATATCAGGGTGCCAGGCGACATTGGCCATGGCTGTACATTGTCCTTGGAGAATGATACCACTCATACATCACACAACGTGACTGGTGGGGGATCAAGGTTTCTCAGACAGGGGGTGGGGGGGGGGGGCAGATCCAGAAAATAAGACATCCCTCTCCACACTATCATGACTATTAGAATTCGAAAACGAAATTGAAGTAAACATACTCTTTTATCAATGATGCTAAATCTATCCTTTTTGTATAAGAAACATTGGCTCGCGTTTCACTTTCGATTCTTTCTGTCCATTAACTACCATCAGCCATGACATGGCATCATTAACTTTATAGTGTTCTTTATATCAACAGAAGTTACTATTGTATACAGTGCAGCTAGAAAACCCACCGTTCGACCCCTTAGTTTAAGCAAGTCACTCTTTATCTTTTATAGACATATTTCAGTTAAAATATGGGGCGTAGCACAACAAACTTCATGCTTACGATGTAGCTCTTCTACGTCATGTTTATCTAATTCATATTGATTATGAATTTAATAAAGCATGTAATTTAATTACCCCTTTCTACTCATGGGCTGTATTGGAAAGAAAAAAAATTATCGACGTCATATTAATGCACATGAATACGTACATGTATGTTTGAAAAGATGATAATCAAAGCAATCATGCATAATGAAACAAAAACATAAAATAAGAATGGTTGACATATTTGAGGATTAAATTAAAAGGTCTTTATCACCCGTCGGTAGGGCACAGATGAAGGGGGGGGGGTTCTGTTTATAATCCATGCGTACTTGAGATATGCCAGATTGCCTGGTTGGTTGGATTTGTCCCGTGGATACATGCCCCATGCCTAGCCTCTCCATCCGCCACTGATAATAACGAGAAGTCTTGTGCATCCCTATTATTGGTTCGAGTGTATTGCTTGATAGAAGCCTGACCTCAAACGAGGAAAACCAATCAAGAAAACATGCAGTGGTAAATTATTCATGAAAACTCACTGAGGGAAAGCATATTAAGAAAGTGGAGGGGTAGAACGGAGATGAGAAATAGATGAGGCGCATTTGGCTATGAGACATCAGCTTTCTGATTTGATTTATCATGTTAATTACGCCACTGGTATATTATTATTAAGGGGCAACCGGACTGTGTCATCCATTCAAAAGCAAATAGTGCATACTGTAAACACAGCCCCCAAAAGTGTCCACTGGGCCCCTAATTATGTCTTGAGACCTCTTTACATGTTGTTAGAGTCCAAATGGACCTTTAAAAATATGCTAGCCATTGATTCAGCCGAGGACGCAGGTTCGACGCTGAGTCACGTCTTTCGGATGGTGACGTTTTAAGGACGGTCCCAAGACGTTAATAATCATATATGATCGATACACGTCTGTAAAAACCAAATACACACACACACACACGTTCCAGTTAAAGATTTTACAATAAATTTGGACTTAAAATGTGATGACTTGTTTTTCTTATTATGGATCTCTTTTTGAATCCGTCCCTTCATTTAATACACCACACGGAGATGTTCAGATGTTAACGCAAATTGCATATCCATCGGTCGCTGCTATTTGGTGATGGTAGGTTGAGTCACGACTGTTGAGTCATGGGTAGACTCGGACAATTTGTTTACTGCAGATATAAGAGCGTATGCAAGGAAGATGCAACCAGGCCTGGATGCAACCGCAGGGCATAGCATATGGGAAGAGCAGGCATCTTACGGAATGAGAATCTTGAAAGCAAGAATAAATTATTTTGCAATGACCGTAACATAATTATGGCGCATCTCTTCCCACAAATGAAAAAGAAACTATGCAAGTACAAATACCAACATGGGCTTGATGAGATACGAGATGGAGACTTACTTTCTTGAACGTATGCAGAAAAGGAATGTGTCGAAACCGATTAGCGATAAAATGATCTGATTCATGTATTGTATTGTATGTATTGTATTTATTAAACTTCATTGATGTATATCAGTATTCTGTTTATAAACATATAATCACTTTACAATGTAATGTAACATATCAATATTCTGTAAACATATATACCGTATAAATCAATTTACAATGCAGTGTTTATAGCAAAACAGAAGGAAAATTATATCCAGCAGAAACACTCTCTTTTGTTAAAGTAATAACATGACATAATGCATATAATATAATGTACCATAATACATCCGAAGATTTAGATATATAAAACATAAGACAGCACTTTTCTAAATTAATTATAACTCATGCAATACAAAATAGGTATATGAGGTACATGGAATGCCTAAAATAAATGACGTAATAGTACTTATAAATAACTGCGACCTACTGCAGAATTAAACCAAAAGCATGAGAAATATTTATAATCTAAATCTCTAAAAGATATATGATTCGAAAAAAGGTGTTCTCTGAATAATTATGTTCTACTGCAAAAAAGTAGGCCATGACATGAAAAACCACCTCCAGGCTCTAAATAATAAATTATTGGGTAATTGATGACGTGAAATATTTGTATAAAAGTTGATAGCACTTTGTTTTTTCTTGGCACAAGACATTTCTTGAGGAAGGGGACTTGGCTGTAACCCCTCAAAAACTGTATTGATAAATGCCACTTCTACCATTCCTTGGAGTCGTATAGTAGAATGAGGAAAGAAAGAGAGGAGCATTGATAAAGAACAGGTTAATAACGTTTACAAACAAATCTTTGGGAGAGAGAGAACCGACAAGACGAATGAAAGGAATAAATCGACAAGCCTTACAGCGAACCGGTAACACTGTTGAAGGTTGATGTCAAAAACTGCCTAATAATGTATGAAATTTTATTTATTATATTCCTTCTACTGTACTAACTCACTAACATGCAAAAAAGCCTGAAAAATTCTCGAACCACATAGATATTGTCTGGTTTTCTTTGAAGGCGACAATGTGTAACTCCCTCTAACATAAATTCTCCCAATCAATTTTTGAATTATCCCAACCGTTTTTCCATAAAAATAAGACATAAAACAGGCTTCAAAATAATGTTTCAACACTTAAATGTTTGGAATGGTTAGAGCCAATTCATTGCTTTGTGAAGATTTACATTCACCTAAAATTGTATTTAATTATACTTATATAGTTGGGAGAATTTAGGAATCGATCAGATCAGTTTTTCCCCATTTGTATGATTAATAATAGTCTGTTTCACTCAAAGATTGAGGTTATCTTTATTTGTACATCTAGCATTGAAGTCACTACCTTAGCACCATTTTATCTGAACAATTTTACCAGTCCCTTTAAATGGAGGAAGAAGAAGAAATAACAAGAGGATAAGGAAAAGGGAGGGAAGCAGGAAAGAGATGAGACAACGTCCTTACCTACCAGAAAAGAAACAACACGCGAAAGATAAATAAAATTTATTAAAAAAAGCGGCGAAAATGACTCATCAAATAAAAATTCATACACACGTGACGTTTATTTTTAATGGAATAAATCTGAAATCTGACGAATAAAACTTCTTTTGAAATACGGACACAATTATGACTGATACATAGGATAATAAAATCTTAATAGCTTTAATAACGATGGTGACTGAGTATTGGAGTCTCTTTTACAATTTCAGCATGTCCTCCTGCTTTCATTACTATGTCAGAGAAATTAGTAAATCAGGAAGAGTTACCATCCTGTAAAGAAGACAGAAACTAAGAAAAAATATAATGATGTTATGATGACATTAGATGCTGAATGGAGAGACTAGCAAAGCACGAATACTTCGTGTCAGTCAGAACTGAGGAGCCTCTACACATAATAATTGTGCATTGACACTCCGAGGGCAGCGCAGGGGTCATCCAGGTTAGTAACTACACTCTCACAGCAAACGATCGTGACTTTGGGAGGAATTTGCCTTTTCCATGGCAACGTGAAATTGAGATGAATTCGCAGACATAAATTGAAAGCTGGGTTGATGTGTCCAGCCAAGAAATGGCACATATTATAGGGGCCGGGGATTATGAACAGTCGGGTATTCAGATTACTTTTAGGTGTGGCTAGTATATACACGCTGGAGTTGTGACTCTTCTTGTGTAGAGGGGTATGGGACATTCTGCAGAGTACTGCATGCATGAAATTACTAGCATCATTACACAAACCCTCATGTGTCAGCCCACTGTTGATAATTGTAACGATGCAGAACACAGATGATAATGGTTAACACATCTGTTATTTTACAGACGGGATAGTAAACAACAGGACTTTCAACCCTCAATGTCGTCAATAAACTCTCATCTATGATTGATACACCCTATCCGCACTTCCAGTTAAAACTCAGACGAGCCTGATTTTGGAGGACCAACCAACGAAGTATCAAGTACCAGAGACACACTTATCTGGTTTCACGAAGAAGAACATTCTCACATTACTGTCTACGCACACAAAATGTACTATTTATTTTGCCCACAGGGTAAACAAATCATATTTGGGCAACGGTAACCTCATATTTGGACAGCCAGTTTGTTCATTTGTAATTTCATATCTAATATCTTGTTTAAGTATATTTATATGACGTATTTCAAAGTTTTTGCTTGCTTCAATTATTTAGAATCTGGATAGAGAAAAGACGTCAGCCCCTAGCTGGCGAAAATGTGCACAGATGTAAGTTTTTCTCATCATGCCTCAAACGGAGAACGTAAAATTAAATGTATAATAAATGACAGTCAGGAAAGATTTATTTGTACCAGTGCTATAATATGAAGAACGACCATCATAGTCTGCATCATACTTCATTTTTCATCTCTCTATCCATAGCAAAGACAATACGCATTATGTCAATACATATATGAATAAATTAACACTGGGCTTAATTTCAACCATTATTTTACATATTTTAAAGGATATCGCCAGAAATCTACAAGCCTTAATTTAGCTCATCATGAATCATGTGTCAACTTTCTATCAAAGGTGCAAGATGATGATTGAAGTCAGGCCCCCCTCCCCTCCCCTCCCTCCCCCAACAAAATATCAGCAATTGGGTCCAACAAACGTCATAAAATTGCATGGGTCGTGTTTTTCCCCAATATATATAACTCCATGTAATCAACAGCCATCATAATAGTCTAGAAGACCTTAAAAATACATTAAATATCAAATCGTAAGTTCAAAGCAAACAGAGTGTATGACGAGATGGACAGTTATTTTGACTGGCTATAACAATATGTATCTGCATCTTAAGCCTGTTGCACACAGGGACTTGCACACGAGGCGTTTATACGTCTGACGTAGTACTGCGTCACTGGACTAGCGCGGTCTTTGACGCAGCAGGTGAGAGCATATCGTACTACAAGTTGTATTACAACCTAAACAACTGGTAGACAGTATATGAAATAACTGGTGCATGTACTAAATTTCATGAAGTGGCTCCGTTAACGCAGGTAATAACGTAATTAAAATAACGCCTCGTGTGAAACGAGATTTAGACATCCAAAATGAATATAAAGTACGTCCTCATTGGCTCATAACAATTTTACGCAACGGGTATCAGCCAAACGTAGCTGTAACATCGTATCTCGCATATGATAGAGCGGAACAGTCTCAATGCACGATAAAATTTCACACATTCACTAACACTATTCACTGACGAAGTGACACAAGGTGTATACGATTATATGGAAGAAAATGACAAGGGAAACTTACCTGAATATCTGACTGTTTAAACACTGGAAAGTGTATCTCCGAGATATGGCGCTTATCTTCAGGTTAACTTACGCTGGATGAAATTTTGAATGTATTGCCTTGTGAAAGTATATCGTCTACTTTATTTTGCACTCCCGCGCATCCCGCATCAGGCATCGTACGGTACGAGAGCGCATCAGACCAGGCCGCTCCCATATTGATAGTCTACACTTTCGGACTGTAACTATCTTGTCAAACACGTCTCTCGTATAAATGGAGAGAGTATATAAGGACTCTACGTTTCTGAATAGGGGTTACTTTTTTACAATTTGAAATGTACTTTAAAGACTTTCAAGTATTATCTAGGTCAGAATCAACTTCATAATGACCCCTCAGCTCCAGAAAACACTAGTGATTTAATCAATAGATAACTTCTTATAAATATGAGCTTGTGTTTTCACGGAAATGCTAGAAAGAAAACAAAGCAAAAATAATAATGACAGTTACAAAGAGAAATGTAAGCAGTTTACAGTCAATAATACTGGAGAAGAAACACGAAAAAGTTGAAACAAGGAGGTTCTTTTTAGACTAAGCTTCTAATTGGTTAAACTAATGAAGTGAGGTAAAGTTTGAAGTTTATTATCCCAACATAAAGTACATCTATATAACAATCAAATGTGAATGGTTAACATTGAAAGGATAAATGGGACCAGAAAACAGCATTAAATGCTAATCGTGTCTGGTACACAAACAAAAGTATTACAACAATGAATGAGAATGCGATATGAATAAATATTGAACACATACTTAGGCAACAAGCTATTCTACATCTAGGCTAAAATATGTTCTGTAATTAAATACAAAGCTGTGGTATTTTACACTAAATAAAAAGATAAAGAATTATATAACATTTACAAAATATATTTACAAAAAGGCAAAGTTCAAAAAAATTATTCTATTAACATTTGTGATATTAGAGTTCTGTGAAAGCAAGTCACTGATGCTTTCTCATTCCAAACGCATGTGCTTCTGAATGACACTGAAAATCAACCCTGCGTTGTCCTTACTTTTAATAGGCATACTCAATTTCTTAAAGTACATACATGTATAGACTTTAATACGGGCACATTTTCGCGAGAGGGGTATAGCGCCTTTTGCAAGAAGGTTTCAGTTTTCTAATTTTTCGCAACATTTTGGACACCGTTTTGTGGAGAAAATTACATAATTTACAGTTAGGTACCTCCTACCCGAATATGAGACTATTCGGACATTCCACTGCCTGAATATGAAGATGTCAAGGAAGTATCTTTCTTAACATACAAAACAAACCGCTCAAGTTCATTGTCAGTCATCTTGCGAAAAGTTTCTCCACCACTCAAACTCCATAAGCCGTTTTATCACCCCCCCCCCCCCACCCCCTCACTCATGTCTTTGCTGATCTGGCACTTATTTGATGCAATCTCTTTAATTAAAACAAGAGAAAGTGATAAACTTGCAGGTATTCATCACCAACGTTAATTAAAGTACTCTTCCCCAAACATCACTTAATATTGTAGTATTCAAACACTGTATAAACTCGACAAAATGAATACATGTTATGGAAATGTATGGGGTAAAAGATTTGCTCTGTAATAATTTCGAAGCAAATTTTAAACATGAAGTTTTTTCTAGTAATTATGCTACATTTCGTAATGACATAATCATATTCAGTAATACTAATCGCATAATGGACTTTAAAAAAAAATCAAGAGCACTAACAACTCTTAAACTCAAGATACACATTTCAAACCTATAATGGGATTGCTCACAGACTCCTTCCCAAAATCGCCACAACGCAGTTTGGAACTGAATACTGAATAACCTAGCTATAATCACAAAATATTCTTTATTAAATCGTTTAGATGTCCAACTACGTCCGATCGATCTTCTTTTCCCCTTCCAGATACCAAGGTACATGTACCGCCGCAATCACAGAGTAAAACCTATATGCCTATGGCCTACATCCCCATAGAGGTCAAGTGCTTTTAACGCATACGTTAGATATGTCATTTCAGATTACTGTCATCTCCGGGTCATCTCTGAGAGCCCACATTCCTTCAGCCAGGGTTCATCATTACAACGTATGGCAATATGAATCACCTGTGTGTATCATTGGGACCGTACTCACCAGCACACAGTGCAGACTTCATCAGATCACAGGGGCTGCCCTCACGATCATGTCGCTTTTGAGACACCCCTTTAAAAACGCGCAGGGATGAAACATGACCTGTTTGTAAATTTGTCATTTCATATTTGCTGGTATCTAATGCTTAAAACACTAGATTGTAGCCTTTGGAATACGAACAGCGGCTTGTGGATTTTTTATAAGGCATTTATATTATACTCAAGCAGGGATCACAAGCCCTGACTCAAGTATCCTCAAGTTTTACAGATTAGTGATTAGTACGCCCACTCTGCTCCTTTATTTCTTAGTTTAAAAACCCTAAATGTTTTTTTTATATATTCAAATACTATACTGCACAAATACCATACTGCAAAATTACCATACTGCACTAAATTTATCAAGATTTAAAAAAATACTGCACTAATTGGTTTTCAATTTTTGGGGCGTTAAGTAACGCCTGACTGGAATGCTCCCCAGGTAGTGGAGATTGTGCACACAGTGTGTGCGGGCAAGTATTGAATCCAATGACCGGGGTAATAATATATCTGTAAAGCGTCTAGAGACATCATAAATGTATTAAGCGCTATATAAAATCGGAGTTATTATTCTTATTTTTTTTAAATATACTTCCAAATAAAATATCAGCGATATTTTCGGTCAATAGCCAAATTCATTGTCACAATACTCGGCTTTGCAATAATTGATTTTTTTTTTTTTTTTTACTCAAGGGGGATGTTAAGAAAAGGAGTGCCTACCCCCCCCCCCCCCCCCCCCCCCCACTGATCAAAATATCGGTCGGCGCGATTTTCACATTTCTGGAGGGGGGGGGAGTTTTTTTTTTAGTGCTCACTACCCCCCCCCCCCCCCCTCCCCCCCACTGAGCGAAATATCGGTCGGCGCAATTTTTTTAATTTCGGCCCCCCCCCCCCCTATTAGAAAATCCTGGATCCGCCACTGTTCTTGTATTTATATTGTGTTTATCGCTGTCTTTTGTGATATCTGTAACTAATTATATACTCAGTAATATGAATTATCTTTATATTCAGGGGAACTTTTTTAAACAAGGCCACCCTTCGGCTTTTCCTTTGTTCTCCTATTTCATTTGAAGTTATCGTATATATACTGAACATTCTTTGTATGTATACATACTAGTATGTTTATTTGCTTTTTATGTGTTTTTTATGAAAATGAAATTGATAAACGAACTGAACTGAACTGAATTTGTAAGGATATGATACGCATTTTAATAAAGCACAACGGGGTCAAAAGAAATGAAATTTGCATCTGAATTGCCTGAAATTTCTTGGGTTTCGTTGATAACTGTTATTGAGATGCTAAATTTTGACAAATATGATATTTGAAGTTCTAAACTTAAAGTGCAATCCGTTTCGTCAGTTTTATAATGCCAGACTGGCTTGTACTGATTTTGAAGTCATTTTTTTCACAGTGGTTTTTAGGCATTGCTTATTTAAAAATACACTTAAAATGAAGAGAAATATTTTTAACATGGTCTTACTGTATTGCATTTTTCATCATACGTGGCACGGGAGGCACATACATGTAGGTGTTTAGTATAATGTGTCATCACAAATGAGTAAGTACATGTTTAAGAGATTTGGAAATTCATTGGTTTTTAAGCGACATGCATGGTAACTTGTGTCGTCTAGAACCTTGGATGTTGTCATTAGTGATGAAACACTCGAAGTAATGCTGATATATTCCTTCCATTCACCTTCAAACATGTTTTATGATGATCTTATGACGATCTTCATGATGAAACATTCAAACATAATTCAAACAATAATATGTGTATTATACATTACAGAGATCTTGTCGATGCTATTTTTTTTTTAAACGAGAGCTGATTATCCACGATCACGCCCTCTGGAGTGATTATACAGAACAGTTCAACGTTCAAGGTCTGTGGTCGAAATATACCCAATGCTTTAGAGAACTGATAGCAAGTACGAAAACAAATCGTTTATCTAGTACACATCTGCTGCACCATGACCAGCTTTTAATCATCAGGTGTTCGTATACGAATTACTCATTACTCTCTGTGTATTCTCCATGTTGGGCTACCCGTTCCATATCTGATTACCCGTTCCATGTCGGACTATATACCCGTTCCGTGTCGGGCTATACCCGTTCCGTGTCGGGCTATACCCGTTCCGTGTCGGGCTACCCGTTTCATGTCGGGCTATACCCGTTTCATGTCGGGCTACCCGTTCCGTGTCGGGCTACCCGTTCCATGTTGGGCTACCCGTTCCTAGTCGGGCTACCCGTTCCATGTTGGGCTACCCATTACATCATGTTGGGCTACCCGTTCCGTGCCGGGCTACCCGTTCCATGTTGGGCTACCCGTTCTTAGTCGGGCTACCCGTTCCATGTCGGGCTACCCGTTCCTAGTCGGGCTACCCGTTCCATGTTGGGCTACCCATTCCATCATGTTGGGCTACCCGTTCCATGTCGGGCTACCCGTTCCATGTTGGGCTACCCGTTCCATCATGTTGGGCTACCCGTTTCATAAAAATAATAATAATATTAGGTTCTTGTATATAGCGCATATCACATTATAACGTCTATATGCGCTTCGAAAGAGCTTTAGAAATTATTACTCCAACAAATGGAATATTTCCGCCACGATGGGATTAGTCTTGTACATACGAAACACCTTTACTATAAAAGAATACAATATTTCAATTTGTGATAGTTTATACACCATTGTACATAACCTGCTTGTGGTCATAATTATAGTAAATTATGATATAAAGGTATTAAATTATATAGTAAGATTTCAAGCATAATTACTCGATAAGCGGCTCTTTTTGTGTAGATACGCGACTGAGACCACAGACTGAGACCCAACTGCTACAGGGCATATATATTCGGGGGTTCCCCATTATTATATTATAATGACCTTTGAAAGATGGCGTCGACCGAATAGCAACTGGTGTGTTTTATTGTTTGTATCAGACGGGGTTGTACTCTAGACAGAGCAGAATTCAAACGTTTCTTCAGTCTAAACAAGGTAAGCAGTGATACACTTGTATTATTGAGAATACGGGATATATCAGTTTCCCAATGTGTAGATTGGAATATATATACCACACATAATGGCAGAGTATTGATATCAAGGCTGTCATAAAGTTAAACACAGACTGTACAAGTTCACGTTTATGAATTGTACACACACTGATATCAACTGGATAACTGCTCCGTACATGTTGTCTGGGTTGTAAATATCCCAGTATAAAGTATAAAGCGGGGTAGCTGTAGTTGTCTGAGACGGGGATAGTAATCAGGATGATACTTATCCTGTCTATTGAGGTGATTTGATTCAAGTGCCTGTTGTCTAGAGTAGGTCAATGGTCAAACAAGGAACACGTATTTGGCTGGTGATAGTTAATCGGGGAGAAGGTATATACGTTCTCAATATCACAATGAGGCATGGCATGCCTGACATGTCTAACAGAGAATAAATACAAGTACAGTTAGATGGACCTTTGTCATAGAAATATGCTAAATATACTCATATCAATAGATCACCTAGCTACCTGAATATGAGGTGCCTGAATATGAATTATAAAGTGGTGGTTGCCAGAGTTTTGGGGATTCCATAATTCTAAAAAGCTGTAGCCCCCCCCCCCCCCCTCCTCGTAGGTAATGGGGGGGGGGGGGGTTAATGTACAGGGGTAGATTACTTGGAGTTAATTCGACGAGGGTAATTATCCAAGTTTTCCAAACGGAAGATGTCACGGAGGTAATTTTCAGTAGGTAGTTTGCTTGCAGCAGTATTGTAGGCAGTCATTATGACTGTATTAAAGACCAAAGCCTGTCAGAGTTCAATGTAGAGTGGCTTATTGAGTCACCTGTTAAAAAAGGTAACCAAGTCGCTACACACATGGAATTTTATGATCCATTTTTATGGCCTCGAAGCACAGATTTATGTGGGTCTGTTCTTTATAAAGACGTTCATATTTGATTCAGTGATTCTTCATTGTCTGGTCATTATTGCTGCCACTATCGCAACGCTCCATGACAGATGTCGAAGTTTTTTTCATAGAGCACTACAAATTATCTTTTATTGGTGTTTTCATTGTCTAAATTGTATTTTGTAAAGCGCATTGAGAGGGCCTGATGTGCGCTATATAGAATAACAATATAGCACGATTTACTCAAGAAATCATAAACAAAATTACTAGATCAGACCCTGTATGTGGTACTTTATAGTTTTAATGAGTATGTTCTTTATTGTTTTCCGCTCATTGGTCTTGTTTGCTTTCACATGGTTTTGTTTTCTATATATTTAATCGTAACACATCTTAGGAATAATCATGGTTACGGTAGACAAGGATGCTCTGTTCGACGAACTCTCAAAAAACTTTCCAGCTGCAAACTATTCAGCCTTTTGCAACAAAATTGGCGTGGGCTACAATGAAGCTAAGAGCATGCTGACGAGATGTAAGGAGGATTACAACGTGGCTCTGAGAGACCTTCTATCTCAATGGGATCAAAGAATGAAGAATGTCACCAGGGAACAACTAGAAGAAGCCCTGGTCGGAGCAGACGTCGGTGGACTCTGTTCCATTGTGAGGAAACATTATGCAAAGGGTAAAATTCACTCATTCATTATAGGATTTTTTTTTTTTTTTTAAATATATATGGCTTTTTGGAATAACCCAAACATTTTACCAGTGTCATCTTGTCATGATGCAAACTCGAAATAATCACAAAATTGTGATATCAACATAAATATAAAGTTAGATATTTTGTGTACATGCATCGGTGTTTGATACACCTTTAAGCTTAAAATTATGTATAATGTATACACAACCAAATTCTCCTAGTTTGATAATGTTAGCAGGGTGAGCAATATAAGGTGATCCGGAACAAAATTCTTTTACAAATTAAAGACTCGATCTTTTTAGAATTGTAAGTTTGACTTTGGTTGCAGTTCATTCAGAGCTATCGTAGAATGTGACCTGGCAACATGTCAAATTATATCGTACACTTTTACCTTTACCTATCGGAAACCGGAGTATGTGTATATTTGTCCTGTTCGGCTCTTGGATTAGAAATGCATAATTTATAGTACATGAAGGTCTGTAAAGTTCACATATAATTATCATAACAATTATAAATTATAAAATAATAAAGTAATACGTAGTCTACTTTGTCTCTTTTCACAGCTTCCACTGAAGTGATATCCGCCCGGGTAGCCGCCACGGGAGTGGTAGCCGGAGATGGTGCTGCTCACAATGCTGGAAATCAGGTTATCAACCAATCAGACAGATCGGACTCAGTACATACGAATCAAGGAGGTAACATACATAGTCAACAGTATCTCTCTAATCACTTTTGTTTCCATTTGTTTTATCGCTTCTGCTTCAGTATTTTTATTTATTTATTTATTTCTAATCTTTTGACAGGGTAGCCCATTCACCAATAAGTAGTGGTCTTCCATGGGGCCCTGAATAAACATGAACATGTTTACATCAAAAAGCATAACGTTTATACAGAACAGTTAACAAATAATACTCGTTTGCAAAATAAACATATATCATTAACCTAGTTCAACAGTAATGTTAATAGGAAAATATTGATGTGAATAAGCCTTGTTAATATTACAGAACATGCACGCAATGTATGTTCGGCTGAGCCATTTACAAATTACAACTTTGTTTAAACAATCTCTTAAATGAATTGAGAGAGGAAGCCGTTCTCAACGAATTATCTAGCTTATTCCATTCAAATATTGAAGAAACAATTGGGCTACACTTATAACAATCAATGTGAAATCTAGGCACACGTAAACATCTACTGTCTATTTGCCTTGTACGATGCTCATGTACATAATTAGGATTGATTAAGCCTACCTGAAGGTAAGAAGGTGCTAATATGAACGCATTTATATATCATCATAATGCGACTTAACTCAAACCGTTTGTCTATAGTGTCATCCGTTTAAGACTTGTGAACAAATCAGCCGACGGTGTGTCATAATTTGTTCAATATTATTCTTGCGGCCCTCTTTTGAATTGTTTGCAGCTTAGTTGTATGATAATGAAATCTGTTCGACCATACAACAGAGCAGTAATCTAATCGTGGCAACACTAGACTATTATAAAGTAATTCTATTCCTCTTCCTTTATTTAATTCGTATGCTTCTGTCTATTCTCACTCTTCTCTTTCTTCTTACTTTTCTCTTTCTTCATTCCAGTCTTGATTCTTCCATGGTAACTTATTCTGTCTGTGTAGGGTTGGAAATTACTAAAAAAAAAATAGGTAGAGGATACAAAGGAAAGATGAGAAGAGGCATGAGAACAAGAAAGATAGAAAAAATAATAATAATAATATTTAATTTAAAAAGAGGAGGAGAAGAAGATGAAGGAGACTGTATGAAATGAATCAAAAGAAGAAGGCACCATGGAAAGTGAAGAATGGAAAAAGTGAAAATAGAAATACAGAAGAAGAGGCGAGAAAAGAAACATCAACAACAACATTTACAAAATAAAAAAAAATCGAATTAATATGTTAATTCCTTACAGTTTCCCGGAGTACGTCTGCTGCTTCAGAAGAGGAAACTGGTGACATTGTTCAAAGAGGCGAACAGGTCAGGAACCAAGCTGAACAAGCACCTACAGTGAGAAAAAGAGGTAAAGTGTTCTTCACTATAAGTTCATGTGGTCGTTAAAGTCATTGAGTTGTTTGCTTTAGAATTCACCAAGAGCATAACTCATTCAGAAATATCAAGAAAATAGTTCACTGTCTAATGATAAATGATTAAAATTAATTGCAGTAGCAATCGCAAGATTTCTATTGGTATATGAATAGCATTTGGACTGTATTGTAAAGTGTTAAATGATCGTTCCTATGAAAATCAGTAGTACAGTGATCTCCTATGACAACATGCTTCATTTTCCCCCGTTTTTCCCCCGGTTCTTTATTTTTTTTATTTTTTTAATTTTATTTTGGACTTTCCTCACCAATCTTATAGATACAGTTTCCAATATTACGTCTGCTGCCGCAGTGGGAGACGATGAAGATGATACCATTGCCTATAATAGAGGAGGAGGAGGAGGAGACAACTCAAAGATGGAGACACAGCAAGTGCCCGCAGTGAGACATAGAGGTGACTACTTGTATTGCTTATATCACAATTTGTCATATGTCATGATATTATTATTAAAACTACCGTCTAGGTGTTACGTATTTAGAACTCATTTTATGTAACCGTTTTTCTGTCAAGGGGTCCTAAACCTTTCGTCTGATCTAAATGTCGGTTTAATCACGTGATATAATTTGATTTAAATTGATTGTAATAGTGAAGTATAATATGCTTAGAGCGTGAGAATTATATATTTGTAGAAAGGAATATATAAACATCGGGAGAACAGTCGATGAGAGCAATAACGATGTAGCATATTTATAAAGAATAACAATGAAAGGCCTAATTTGTATGCATTTATATTTTAATAATGGCTCGTTAAATCGTCACAAAAATTAGAAAAATGAATACAAGAGAGAGAGAGAGAGAGAGAGAGGAGATGAAAGAAAAGAGAGGAAACAGATGAGCTAGAGGAGAGAGGGATAGAGAGATGATGAGGGTGGAAAAATAGAGACGGGGGTCCGGGGAGATGGAGGCGACATAGCTTCTTAGCTTAAAGAGAATGAAATAATCCACATCTGTTTCTCCTAAATATCTTCTAAATATTCCCTAACATTATTTTATTTCTTTTTTCCACTGTGAACTTTTTTTTCATAGGAGATGACCTCACATCAAATATTAAAATGGAACGAACTACGGAGACGAATGATGGAAATAAATCAACGACGACCTTCATCTGGACTGGAATCAGTAAAGAACAGATTATTTATCTAGGCATTTTTGCATGTGTTGGGGTCAGCCTGTACTTCTTAAACCGTCGCAAGAATTAACGAAGATTCTACTCTGGATATTGAAATAAATCTGTGGACATACTAGAACTACAACATTCTTTCGTTTGTTGCTGCTATCGGTACTACTACTACTAACTATGCTACTATATTACAACGTGAATTCCCAGGGCTTGGTATCAATTTATTTTCATAGTTAATACTTCGGTTGCAAATTTAATTATTGTATATACACTTTATTCTGTACCACATGTAGCTTATCATGTAATTCTAAATTGATTATGCCATAGTCGTTCCTTTAATATTCCTTGGCAGGAGGATTTTTTTTAAATAATTTTTGAAAAATCTTTATTCAAATACAAAATCACCGATGACATCTTACATAATTATTAACAGCAAGCAGATCATCACATGTTTCAATATAATCAAATTATATATCTATTATAAATGCATATTCTGTAAATCATTAATTATCTTCATCCACCTAATAGTATTCACATCTGTTTTCTTATTTTTATTTTTTTCAACTTCTAGTCTGTACTTAAAATAAACAAGAACTATTTCCCTGTTATTTTCGTTGCTACATTTTTATTAAAATTTATTCACAAAACCCGCTTTATAAGGTGCAAATAAAGCATAATCAAGTAGTAAATTAATATGTGTAACATTTTCCTTTGCGTCATGAAAACCATATACAACAGAAATGGATGAGAATCTAAAATTTATACAGAAGGAGTTACATAATAATATTTCAATAATATTCCAAAATGGATAAATCTTTCGCATTAAAAAAATACAGGCGTTATGGTACAAGTTTAAGTTACAGTAATAACACAAATCGTTTTCTTTGAGTTTCCATTTGAAAAAAATGAACAGGTGTTGGCAAAATATTATACATACATTTGAAGTTGAATTGAATCAAGCAATTATCACGAACATATTTCAATTTAAAAAAACACAAAGGACCCCACTTAATATAGAAGTTTTATTCTTTAAATCTACCGCCCTATGTATGAGTTCCGTGTAGACTTGTTTTACAGTAACACAATGTATTGATTACTCAAAACTGTTCAAATTAGAAAATATAATTAATTTACGTTTGTAACCATTACAATTATAAACTTGTTTACCATATTGTATGATTTGCCTCCATCTTTGTTGTATATAGCGATTCGTATTTGGGCATATTAACTCAACCATCTACCATTATAATAAATAAGTTTATCTTGTAATTCATCGACTGTCAAACATCTATTTCCTATCACTTTATCCCATAAAAATGATATACCTGACTTTATTCATCTTTTATATAACGATACAATTTCCCTTAAATTTGATATCACAATATAACCAAATCATTTCATTCGTAACACATCCATAAGTGGGTCGTATATATTTTACATAGTTTACTTGCTAAACTGTAAACCAAGTATAGAATGAATCCCAATAAATATCAGGTATTTTACCTCTATAAGAAGTCATAGATTTTTGTAAACATTTACAATTAATAATGATATTAATCCCTCCCGTTTTATTCATGGAGCTCTTCAGAACTCAGGAAACTAAACATCCATTTTTAATCTTGACGACATCAATGTGAACACATGTCAATCATATTCATGCCTCCATTTTGAAGATTATTAATCTAGTTTCTTAATCATTATAATTATTAAAACTTACTTATACACAATACCATCATTATCTATACTTGATGGTTAAGTGTAAAATAATCTTCCTAAGTTTCCAATAACTGACCTTCTGTATAGATAACAAGACCACTCATCATTGTACAATGCTATCGTTCTATCGTATCTCGTTTATGTAAGCCACTTCAAATTAGAGGTGCATGTTATGGAGCAAGGAAAAGGGGGCGCTTACCGGAAGGGAAAAAGACACGTCTTACAAAAGAAAAGGAGAAGGTGTCAAAGTAAAAAGGGTAGTTATCAGAGGTAAAAAATGGGGCAATTCTCGCACCTGAAAAGGGGCACTCGCAAGAGATGAAAAAGGGTACTTTTGAGAATGGAAAAGTGTAATTTGTCGAAGGTAAATGGCACCTGTCAGATTGTAATAGGGGATTTATCAGAGGTGTAAAGGGGCATTTTTTAAAAGGGGAATGATGGGCTCTTATATTAAATAAATTTGGCACTTTCCAGAAGAAAAAAAGGGACAGAGGTGGAACGGGGTGTTTATGAAAAAGGGAAGAGGCTAATTTAAAAAAAAGGGGAAAGCAACTTATCAGAAGAAAAAAGGTACTTATTAGAAAGGAATATGGGCACTTGTCAAAGTAAAAAGGGCAATAATCAGAGATGAAAGTGTCACTTCTTGCACCTGAAAAAGGCACTCATCGGAGGTGAAAAGGGGCACTTGTCATAATGGAAAAGGGGCACTTATAAAGTTAAAAGGACGATATGTGCGCTCTAAAAGTTTACACTATTATTATTATCATTATTATCATCAGAGATTAAAAGTTAGCACTTATCATAAGGGGAAGAGTTTAATTATTACAAAGGAAAAGGGGCACTTGTCAAAATACGGGCACCTTTCAGATTTGAATAAGAACAATTAACAAAGTTGAGGGGGGCACTTATCAGAGATGAAAAGTAGCACTTCTCGTACCTGAAAAAGGGCACTTTTCGGAGATGAAAAAGGGCACTTATGAGAATGAAGAAGGGACACTCATTGCATAGGAAAAGAGACATTTGTCGAAAGAAAATGGGAACCTATCATATTTTGATAGAGGAATTTATCAGAGATGAATAGGGGCATTTATGAGAAGGGAGGAAGCGGCACTTATTAAAAAAGGATCGGGGGCACTCATCACAAGGAACAGGGGCCTGCACGTGTCAAACTAAAAAGGACACTTATCAAAGTTGAAAAGTGGTACTTAAAAAAGGGGAAGGGGCACCTTTTACCAAGGAAAAGGGGCACTTGTCAAAGTAAAAGGGGCACTTGTCAAAGTAAAAGGGGGCACTTTCCCTATGTTAACAAGGGGCACTTTTGGGGTACTTGAAACATTTCGTTTTTTTAATACCCGACTTTGCTGATTTACTGGTAATTTGGAGTGGATTTCAAGCATTACCTTTTTGAAACTACAGTTCAAATGTAAAAGTAATAGTTTGGACATGGTCGTACTGTATTTCATCACATTGTCATTCTATGGCATGCGAGGCATGACACATTCAAACATAAATTCAAACAATAACATGTATTATACAGAGATCTTGTCGATGCCAGAGCCATCTATACACAGAGTTCGGCCAACTTGGTTTCGCTGGGTCACAACATGGCGTATATTCTGTTGTGTTGTGCTTGCCCGACAAAGCAGTAGTCGCCATGTTGCGTCCAACTCGAACCGGGTTGGCCAAACTCTCCTAATCAATGACACTGGTCCATGCTTTTTAATTGAGCGCCCTCTGTGGTGAATTATGCCTATTCGGGGTCGGGGATCCCCACGGGGATTCCCCTTTTTTAATTGACCTTAACCTCCCAAAATCATGATTATTGAATATAATGGTCTTTGTCGAATAGCAACTACTGTGTTAGATTGTGTGCATCAGAAGGGGTTGTAATCTCAACAGAGCGGAATTCAATTCATTTCTTTTTATCTAAACAAGGTAAGCGGTGATACATTTATGTTTTTGAGAATAACGGAAGATTGGAATATATATACCAGACATAATGGTAGCGTATTGATATCAGGGCTGAGATAAACACTGGTATTCTGTACAAGTTCCCTTTTATGAATTTTGCACGCACTGATAATACAGGGACTTTTAGATTTGCACGTCGACATAGTGGACTGCTACGTATGACGTCCTTTTAAGGCACTGTGATGCCCTTTTAAGATACTGCCAGTGCCTTAAAAGGACGTCACACGTAGCAGCCCAATATGTCGACGTGTAAATCTAAAAGTGCCTAATGTAAATGTCCTATGAGCGGGGTAGTTGCCTGAGAGGGATAGTAATTAGGATAATACTTATCCTTCCTATTGAGGCGATTTGATTCATGTACCAGTTAATTTAGAGTGCTAGTTGTCCTGGGTTATTCAAATGGGGTACAAGTATTTAGTTGATGATAGCTAATCAGGGAGAAGGCATTAAAGGGGGCCTGGCATGCCTGACATCTCTAATAGAGAATAAACAAAAGAACAATGAAATGTAATGTAACTTTATCATAGAATATTATACTACATATACTAAACATAATATATTATGAATAGATTACTTCGCTACCCGAATATGAGGTGCTTTAACATAAATATGACATGATGAGGGGGTGGTAAACAAACACTGGAACTGTTCTGTATAAAGACATTCAACGTTCAAGTGTTTCTTCACTGTCAGCTAATTATTCCTGATAATATCGCAACGCTGCATTACAGATGTAGACATATTTTTCTTAAAGAGCACTAACAGTATTTTCATTGATTGTAAATTGTATCTTTGTAAAGCGCATTGAGAGGGCCTGATATACACTGTAGAATAATAATATAGCACGATTTACTTAAGAAATCAAGAACAATGTGACCACGTGGCACTTTATAGTTTAAATGTGGTTTCTTATGGTTTTCCGCCCATTGCTCTTGTTTGCTCCACAGGGTTTCGTTTGCTGTATTAAATCCCAACTCATCTTAGGAACAATCATGGATGCGGTAACCAAGGATGCTATGTTCGACGAACTCTCAAAGAATTTTCCAGCTGCAAACTATTCAACGTTTTGCAATAAAATGGACGTGAGCTATAATGAAGCCAAGAGCGTGCTGACGAGATATAAGGAGGATTACAACGCGGCTCTGAGAGACCTTCTATCTCAATGGGATCTAAGGATGAAGGGTGTCACCAGGAAACAACTAGAAGATGCCCTGGTCAAAGCAGACGTCGGTGGACTCTGCTCCATTGTGAGAAAACATTATAAAAGTAAATATATATATATATATATATATATATATATATCTTGAAATAATCAACACATTTTTATTTCAGCATATTCCTAAATATTAAGTTAGATATGTTTTGAACATGCATCAATGTTTGGTACACCTTTAAGCTGGAAGTCATGTATGTAGTTCCAAAATCAAATTATCCACGTTTGATATTGTTAGCAGGGTGAGCAGAAGTAAACTAGGATGATTCGGAACAAAAGAAAATCGTTCACAAAATTAAAGACTCGATCCTCATCAAATTATAATTTTGATTTTGGTTGCAGTCCATAAAGAGCTATTATAGAATCTGACCTGGCATCATGTTAAAATATAGGCCTATCGTACATCTTTATTTATCGGAAACCGGATGTGTATATTTTTCTTGTTCGTTTCATGGATTAGAATTTCATATTTATAGTACATGAAGGTCTATAAAAGTGCACCTATCAGTACATCATAACAATTACAAGTTATAAAATAATAAAGTAATACGTGGTCTTCTTGGTCTCTTTTCAAAGCTGCCACTGAAGACCTTCATCTGGACTGGAAGCAGTGAAGAGCATATCACTTGTCTAGGTATCGTCTTATGTGGTGGCGTCATTGTGTTTATCATTAATCGATTTAACGAATTAACGGAAATGCTACGATGAATATTGAAATAAATCAGTGGACATACTAGTACTACAACATTCTTTCATTTTCCTTTGTTGCTGCTATCGCTCCTACCTCTAGTTCTATTACTACTGCTGCTGTTGCTACTACTACTACTTCCGCTACTACTAGTACTACTGCGCTTATGTCCAGGACTGTGTATTCATTTTGTTTATAGTTGATACTTTATAGTTGATAATTATATTATTGTATATACACTTCAGTCTGTACCACACGTAGCTCATCATGTAATTCTAAATTTGTTATGCCATAGTAATTTTCTTTATTATTCTTTTGCAGCAGATTAATCAAGTTTCGTGATCAATGTTAAAGCTTACTAATACACTATACATTTAATATCTATAATTGATGGTCTAGTGTCAAATAATATTTCCAATAAACTGACCTTCTGTATAGATAATAATACCACTCGTCATTATAAACTAATCGTTCTATCGTATCTCGTTTATTTAAGACATTACATAACAGACACTATGAACATGACAGACAAAGAAAGCGGACAAAATATACAGTTCCTCAGGTAGACAAAGGAACATCCCTTCACAGCTATTATGTAAAAAGGGGAATATGCATGTGACACCTGTTCTACACACTTTTACATAATAGCAGTGAAGGGATGTTTCTTTGTCTACCTGAGAAACTGTATATTTTGTCCGCTTTCTTTGTCAGTCATGTTCATAGTGAGAGACGAATGTAGCTTTAAACAAAGGTATTTCATTACTTGTTTTTAACACTCCACTAGTTTTTAAATTTCAATCAAGAGACAGTAAACTGTCATCGTGTAAGTTTACTTTCTAAAAATCAAAACAAATAAATATTTGTACAGAGTTTATTAATCATTTTTTCAAATGTTATAACATTTTGCAGGGAAGATCACGACTTTGGTTTGCCATATATACGTGATAATAATTTCAAGGAGATCAGGGAAGAATGTATGCAATATTACGATAATATATATATATATATGTATGTACCCCTGATAGGACATAATCCCCCACCCATGTTACGTGATAATAATATTCAGGGAATATATTTCAGTATTAAGTTTGATGGAATAATACTGGTATATGACTGACCTCATGTGAAATTAAGCACAACAGTACTCTGAAACAAAACAAAAATCATCAAATATTAGAATTCGAGTGATTTTTGTGATGGTCTTCTTCAATTCATTCTTGTAGTTTTTTACCTTTAGTAATTTTATTGATTTTATAAATTTGTGAAGTATTATTGTTATGGGAAATAAATGGATTTATGAACTCAAAAAATGAAAGTAGTGTAAGTCTATTTGATTGTTTAGAACACGATGTATACCAAGATCTATTTCCATTGCAATTGTGAAAGAATGTCACAACAATTACTAAAGACTATTTATTTGTGTCGTCTGGGGAACGTAGCTATGTGTCAATTAAATGCTATTAAGAAATATGACCAACTTGTTCGCGAGCGTACGACGTTTTACAATAGACAACTAAATTGTTAAGACTTTCTTAAAAATCAACCTAAGGCCATTTCAATAGCCTTGTGCGTCACATATTTAAAACAAATATTAATTTGATCATAAGGAAAAGAAAGAGACTGGATTTCCAAAGACTGTGTACATTTAACTATGTTCGGGAAGGGAGGGGAGGGGTAATATTGTATGTGTGTCTGAGTATGTGAGCGTGTGTGGTGTGTCTGTCTGTATGTGCGTAAGGCTTTGATCTATAATATTAATTCAGTATAAATAATTTGAAGACATTATGTACTGTGTATTAAACTATATTATGTATTTCTGAGGGATGTTAAATTTTCTTTACATTATGTAAATCAATGAAGATGTATGATTTCTTTATGTTGTACTGAATGAATGCAATAAAGAATGCTACAAAACAAAAACGGTGTCCTAGAACCATTGGAAGGTATGAGCATGACAATGATGTATCACGTAGTCCGACGTTGTCCTAGAGGGTGGTTATCCAGGAGTGATTGTCCAGGCCAGGGGGAGGTGTCCTAGAACCATTGGAATGTACGAGCATGACAATGATGTATTACGTAATCCGAACATGATTTCTATGAGAAACAACAAGTATTGAAATTGACCTTGAGTTGATTTCTCGAAAGTCCTTGCGATTGTATTGGAGAGGTTCGGTGCCCATGTACAGATATTGAAATCAGATGAAGGCCTATATAGATTAATGCTAAATGCCCTGTATGTATATTTCATATCAATATAAATATGAACTTTGTACATTAATTTTGGTTCTTGGGAAGCATGTTTTTTTTACAATTGCGTAAAATTTGCATAAGCTTCCCATAAGAGAGAACATGGAGAAAATGCTGATATCTTTCCAGAATCTCATGTCAAGAACTTGGGTTACATGTTTGATTCGAACATGACCATGGATCGACATGACCTGATGACATGCAATGCAACATTCCTCCATCTACACAATATCCATCGAATTCGCAATTATCTAGACCAGAGGTCATTACTCACCCTTATCCATGCATGCATGCATACCAAGCCGCTTGGATTACTGGAATGATGTCACTTCAACCCGCACTGAACTAAAAATGCTGCCGCCAGAATTGCCACGGATTCACCCAAGTTCTGTCACATGAAACCTATCCTTCGTCATTTAAAAAATCACCTCTTTTTTTAACAATATAATTGAATATGTTTGTGGAAAATGCGCTATATAAATACATTATTACCATCATTATAGCACCTAATCCACCTACGTAAACGAACATCATTTCATAAACAAGAACGGACGGTATCCTAACCTGAAAAAAATAGGGAAAAAAAGATAATCACATGAATTTTTGTTATTTAATACACTCTACATCAGGGGCGGCGGAGGATCTGCCGAAGTGGTGGGGGGGGGGGGGGACTTTATGAGAAAAAAAAGAGGTCCTAGAAATGGAAATCTCAACGTGAAAATATACCATTTTTAGACATTTAATATATTTATATCAACTACAATTTCGAGCGAGCATAACGAGTGAGCTTCGGCGGAAATTTGAGTAGGGAGGCACTAACCAGAAGGAAAAAGAAACTTGTTAGAAAAGAAAAGAAGCATGTGTCAGGTTAAAAAGGGCAATTATCATAATAATTATGTGAAAATTGGGCAATTCTCGCACCTGAAAAATGGCAATTGATTACCGGAGATGAAAAGGGGCCCTTATTAGAATTGAAAAGGGGCAGTCTTCAGAGAAGACAAATTAGTACTTATCAGAAGAGGTAGGGTCATGTATTACAAACGAAAAGGGGCACTTGTTAAAATACGGGTACCTCTCAAATTTGAATAAGATAAATTGTCAGAGGCGAAGGGGGCACTTATGAAAATGAAAAAGGGAAACTCATTGCAAAGGAAAAGAGGCTCCTGTCGGAGGAGAATGGGTACCTATCAGATTTTAATAGGGAAATTTATCAAAGGTGAAAAGGGGCATTATAAGGATGGAAAGGCGGCAAATATTAAAAAAAGATTAGGGGCACTTATCAGAAGGAAATAGGAAGGCACTTACATGTATTAGAAATGGAAAGGGGCTCGTGTCAACATAAAAGGGGCACTTATTAGAGATGAAAAGGGAAATATTGTCAAAGTAACAGGGAGCACTTAAAAGAGGACACATTTGGAGCAACAAAAAAAATCAGTTTTTATAACGCCTAACTTTTTTCATAGTGGATTTCAGGCATTGAAAATACATTTAAAATTTAAAACTAATATTTGGACATGGTCATGCTGTATTTCATCACATTTTCATCATATATGGCATGCGAGGCACATAGGCATTATGTATATTGTGTCATCACTACATTGGTGGGTGTAAGAGATTTGGAAAGTAATTTTGTCGTCTAGAACATTAGAGGTTGTCATTTGTGATGATACAGTCGAAGTAATGCTGATAGATTCCTTCCATTAACCTTGTTCGCAAGATCTTCATCATGAAACAATCGATGGGAGATTTAGTCTTTAAAAAAACATCTCACCCTCCACTTATATAACACGCCTATATCCGAGCTGATTTGCTACACTACGCAGCCGATCACCTAATAACACAATGTCAATGAGAAATTCGGACTTTGAAATAAATTCCCATCGAGTCCCTTCATATAACACTGACAAGTAGGAACCATAATGACACATTAATTTTTGTGGTCTTCACCTTAAAGGTAAAGACCAGTTATGGTCATGCGATTGCATTGTGAAAGAAACGTTGTGGAATCGATCAGAAAAGGTTGATCATGTAGCATCTAGCATCTGCAAGGTTCTGGAATCATCAAAATGATAAGAAATTTGGCCCATTCTTCGTAAAGTTACAAGCACTATACACAGAAAGATGTATATGGGACTACCCTATTTCTCTCACACGACCATGAGAGAAACAAATTTACCAAATAAATGAATTAGTAGGCGGTTTCCCGGCAATTTTTTTATCATCATGTATTAGTCAAAACATATTCTTTCACATGATTGGTAATGAGAGCTTCCATTTCATTTTTTGAAATTGGGGCGTTTCCAATACTGGTCTTTACCTTTAAATCGGAATTTTTGACCACGAATTACCCGTCTTCTGATCAAAACTCGAGTCACAGTTTAATTGTACAATAAAGTCTCTGCTAAAATATGATAACATATGAGAGACATCAGAGAAGGGGTTAACGATCATGGGTGTCGATTTGTATCCGTGGTTGGGGGGGGGGGGGGGGGGGGTTGATAGGTGCCGAAATATTTTCGGCAATGGATCAAAGCAACCAAGAGGTAGAAGCGTGTGGCAGGTTGCACCCCCTCCCTTCCAAGTTATTAACTTTTTCAAGTCACCCTCAATAAAGATAACATTTCAGAGAATATAAGAGTGGTAATAAAATATTAATAACATGCTAAATGTTAGTCCGGACTCTTGCCTGCAGTGTAGGCCTACCAGACTGATATCATCTATTTTTAAACGAAATTTAGACATTAGTGAGCACTATTTTAATTTTTTTTTGGCCGGGGGGGGGGGGGGGCACTTGCCCCCTGTGCCCCCCCCCCTAGATCCGCCACTGCCTCAATTTGCTAAGGATGAGTTAAGCTGCTAAAAGTCCTTTCCACAATAAAGTTTCATCGCACCGCCTAAACATTTGAGCCCGTATATCTGCGCAAAAGCATGAGCTTGTAAATATCTGAGCGAATGCTAGAGCTTGTAAATATCTGGGCGAATGCCTGAGCTTGTAAATATCGCGTATTGAAATTCACAATCAGTCCCAAATTTCATTAAATCTTTTTTGTTTCTTGTTTTTCTTTTCACTTTCCTTTTAAGCCCTGCCAATAATGTGGCATTGATTATTTACTCGTTTTTAATTAGTTTTTGAAGAACTCCTAGGTGAAAGAAATCCTAACTATTCTTGAATATTATTACTTGTTTTAAAACATGTTTTAGAACATGTCTCACATTGCCTTCCATCATTCCATGGCAATTTTCCATGTTTCTTTCAGCTTATTTCTCACTTCTTTTCCATCCACTCAACTAATTCCTGATCATGCATTAATCTCATACCACCATCACCCATGCCTAAGCAAAAATTTCATTGTAGGTTACTTTAAATTCAACCTCTATATTCATCGCCCATTCACATCAGTTCCCTGAAGGAAATGCTGGAATATATATGTCCTTCTTTCTCTTGTCTTTCTTCCTATTCTCTTCCCCCTTCCTTTTTTCTTCTGCCCGTTTCTTCCCCTTTTCCCTTTTTCCCAGGTAGCAAGCCCATATGGGGCCCATATGGGGATGATCTGGGTCACTTGTGCCATCTGGGCTAAATGGAACCCATATATTTATACCATATGGGGCCAATATTTAGTAACCCTTATGGGACCTATCTGGGCCAGCCCTTATGGGTCCCAGGTGGAAATGAGTTGGGCGTACACATATGGGTAGAATTAGTCCAGATTCAGTCCGTTCTTTGGTTTTATTCTTCTATCACACGCATCTATCCACACACAGCGCGGTCTCTCCACTACGGAAGCTTAAAAGTGCCACCGAGATGACGAGATAATTCCTCGTCTTCTCGACTTTTTTGGTCCGAGAAGGCGAGAAGGCGTCATCCGGCATCTCGTCTTCTCGGCCTTTTTTGGTCTAAGAAGATGAAAAGGCGAGATTCCAAATCTCGTCTTCTCGACTTCTCGGGTACGACAAGGTGAGAAAGCGAGATTCCAAATCTCGTCTTCTCAACTTCTCGGGTACGAGAAGGTGAGAAAGCGAGATTCCAAATCTCGTCTTCTCAACTTCTCGGGTACGAGAAGGTGAGGAAGCGCGATTCTAAATTTCGTCTTCTCGACTTCTCGGGTACAAGAAGGTGAGAAAGCGAGATTCCAAATCTCGTCTTCTCTACTTCTCAGGTACAAGAAGGTGAGAAAGCGAGATTTCAAATCTCGTCTTCTCGACTTCTCAGGTTCAAGAAGGTGAGAAGGTGAGATTCCAAATCTCGTCTTTATGGGTACATGATGGTGAGCAAGGTAGATCCAAATCTTGTATACAAAAGTAGCTTTTAGTAGAACTTGTGGATCTACAAATTATATAGCCGTAGCCATATCGAGGCATCCAGAAGCTCTTCAAATTCAGCCAATGAAGAGTTTCAAGATTTTCGGTTTTCCATGAATTATACCTCGTAATGTGAATATAGAGAAAAACATATTGTTTAGTTGTATAAATAAATACTTAAGCGTACGAAATATAAATACTATCGGTTTTTAATATCTGAAATATTATAGAACTCAAACAGTAAATCATATTGGGATTGCATTACCTATTTGTACGCTACATAACACAAAGACCTTCAAGGTCCGAGAGTGTTTAAGCCCCCTATCCCCCCAAACAAAACACAATTTTAAAGTGCCTCCCTCCCCACCCCTCTCCGGGTAATAACTAGGTTCATTGTGTTTCCGGTGTTAGGAAAGTTTCGGGAAATCAAGATTGTGGATGAATAAAGGTAGGTTTATTAATATTAATATTAACTAGTATCCCAAAGTATGATAATTCATTGAAAAACGAAAATCTTGAAATTCTTCATTGGCTATTAAAAATTGAAGAGCTTCAGGCCTGGGTCCTTGGATATGGCTAAGGCTATATAATTTGTAGCTTCACAAGTCCTACTAAAAAGCTACATTCTACAAATAAAAAACATTATTAGCGTATAAACTAAAATAGCAAACTCAGTCTTTAAATGCCTATGATAATGGGCCAGCTTGTTCTACTTAATGTCTCAGTGGCATAGCTTGGATAAGCTCAGTCGGGGCAGGGTTGTGGGGCAATATTTACCACAAGGGGGACAAATTACGATAAGATTATTATGTGTCTTATGTTTCTGTCACCACAGGAGTGGGGAAAATATATTAGTTAGATTATGGGGATAATGATAATTATCAAAGCTAAAAAATTAAATATTTTTAAAAAGACATGATACAGGGGACAGTGGCGGTTCCTTTGGGGCCCCCACCCCCTGGGGAAAAACGTGTACAAATACGTTAATTTGATCTTCTTTTTTTATAGATGGGCCCCCTCCCCTGGCGCACAAGGGGGGGGGGTGCAATTTTTCAAATTTTCGAGGGCCCCCCAACAAAATTAGCGCTCACTACCACGACGAGTTTGGACATCTCGCCTCCCCGTTTTCTCGTCTAAAACAAGGCGACTTGGTGAGTTAGTAAAAAATGCCTTCTCACCATTTTATACCCGAGAAGACGAGAAGACGAGAATTGGAATCTCACTTTCTCTCCTTCTCGTACCCGAGAAGTCGAGAAGACAAGATTTGGAATTTCGCCTTCTCACCTTCTTGTACCCGAGAAGTCGAGAAGACGAGATTCGAAATCTCGCTTTCTCACCATCTGGTACCCGAAAAGTCGAGAAGACGAGATTTGGTATCTCGCCTTCTCAACTTCTCGTACCCGAGAAGTCGAGAAGACGAGATTTGAAATCTCGCTTTCTCACCATCTGGTACCCGAAAAGTCGAGAAGACGAGATTTGGTATCTCGCCTTCTCCACTTCTCGTACCCGAGAAGTCGAGAAGACGAGATTTGGAATTTCGCCTTCTCGCCTTCTTGGACCAAAAAAGGCCGAGAAGACGAGATGCCGGGTCACGCCTTTTCGCCTTCTCGGACCAAAAAAGTCGAGAAGACGAGGAATTATCTCGTCATCTCGGTGGCACTTTTAAGCTTCCGTACTCCACTGATCGCGCAATCCCCAAATTTTATCGGGGTCCAGAATGAGAGGAATGGATAGGCCTACTTTCAACGTTGAAGGTGTGCTATTTTATCAGCTGATTGGGTGCGCTACACAGAAACAGTACAGAGGCTGGACTAGGGTAGAATATGAATATGCCCATATGGGTAACTCATGGGGAAAATCTGGGTTAATAGATATATCTGGGTTAACCAATATGGGTACCAGATGGGATCGCGCTTAACATTTAGCTCGTTGCTTTTTAACACTGCGGCTTTGCATTTGGCGCACTGCATTTCTATGATGATGCTGATTGAATAAATTGAATAAATTGATCAATTCCTGATGAAGCCGTATGAGCGAGAATTCAATTTATTCTTTTCTCATATACGGTTGTCTCATTTACTTCGTTTTCTATTTATATATGTATGTACACTGTTGGTCATAATGGTGGAATATTTATTTTTACCCCAATTTATTGAATGATTTTGACAATGATTTATTCCTAATAGATCTAGATAATAGTATACATTCTCAGATTTTATTGAATGACAATAGGGGAGTGTTTGTTTTGCGTGACTGCTAAAGCATGTGTGTGCTACAATGCTAATCAACTAAGGGACCTACGTCCTTAAGTCATAATTGACAGTAATTGGGATTAATGCCTCATAAAAGGGCACTAATATAGCACATCGACACTGTTTTGATCCTGGGGGCTCACAGTAACGAGGCCATTGCTTAGCCAATGAATCATGACTGTACGCAGCGGGCGCTAGGGTACGTCGACGCCCCCACAAAAACCACAAAAACCAAAGAAAATGCAATACATTTTCAATAATTCATTGCATTTTGCCCCGACCCCCAACATAAAAAGATCTTCTATGTGGGCATGCCTTGATCCATAATGCATGGCCCTACAGAGGAATTCTCGACGATCACGCCCTCTGTAGTGAATGTAGAGAATTATGCCTATTCGGAAATTCTCCTATTGATAGACCTTGCTTTGAAGAAAAAAACATGATTGTTGAATCAACGGAATAGGACCTAGTGTGTTTGATTGTGTGCATCAGAAGGGTTTGTACTCCCAACAAAGCGGAATTCATACTTTTCTTCTATTGAAACAAGGTAAGCAGTGATACTTTTATATAATTGAGAATACTGGTAATGAAGTATACCCTTATCAATTTCCCAATGTGTAGATTGGAATATATATACGGTACCACACATATAATCAGTCCGCAGCGCGTGCCAATCTCGCACAGAGAATGTGTCAAGTTTTCATATATGGAGCAGTCCTTGACTGTGTTCAAGCTACAACATTTCTTGGAATATACATTCACAACAAAGTATCGTGGAAAACACACATCGATATGCTCTGCCGACATAATTGTTATGAACAAATTTAGACTTCAATTCCTTTACAAAATAATATTATCTCTTTACTCAACCCTACTAATGCCGTACTTACATTATGGAATTCTTGCTTGGGGTAATTCAAATACTACATATATTACTAGAATATTTCTTTTCCAGAGTGATAAATAATGCTAACTGTTGCTCACATACTGATCCTGTTTTTTGTTGAAAGACAAACTTTAAAAATATAAAGATTTATACCTTTCAAATCTCGGCATATTCATGATTCAGTTATCCCACCGAGAACTCCCATCAGCCATAATTAAACTCTTTTACAGAAAAATACGCTTAACACACATGACACATACCGAACAAGACATGCAACACGTGCCAACTATCATCTTCCTCTAAAATAAAATAAAATGTTTTATTATTGATAGATAAAGGTTTTATCTTCTCAGAATTTTATGAATTACACTAAAAGCTCAGAAAACGGATAAAATGAGTTCGGAGAAGATATACACGTTATGTTATAAACCAGATTGTTACAAGCACTTCATGAAAATAAGCAAGAATTTTTTTTTCTCCAACTTAATAGATAACCTGACTATTCGCCATTTATACTGGCATACACCCAGATACAGTGATTACTTCCTCCTCCATATGCCATATTAATTATATATGATAATGCCATTCAGTTAGTATAGGAATATACTTGGTTTGTTTCTATCCGGATACAAATGCATCATTCAAATAAACCATAGACGGCTATGCAGCTCGCAGTCACATTAATCAACCACTTTCAAGTTTCGATGTTCAAGGGCCTTTGTGTTGATCTTATTACCTTTGCCCTGCATGCTCTTTCAGACTTGAATAATTGTTTGTGAACAAAGAAAACTCGATGTAGCTCTGTGCACATTAGGCGTTATTCTGCTCCCAAGTGGCGTAGCATGGGTTCGTACATGGGGGGGGGGGGGGCATTGTTTAGTCTACTAGGTCAATGTTTTTCGACCTTTTGTTGTCAAGGCACCTTTTTGAGAAATTTAGCTTCGCGTCACACCAATTCATTTAATCAACACACCAGATGAGACATACAATACGATGATTTTAATACTTAAGGGGGACTCTGACCAAGAGGAATAAACAGTACGTCCCGGAAAAACGAAACCGAGAGTTATCGATGTGTTATAATAATTTAATCACAACTAAAACTAATAAATGACACATATCCCTAAGGCTAAGATCCTCCTCTTTCATTTGATGTAGCTACATGATGCCTATTATACGCATGAGTGATTACAAACAATTATTGAAGAGAGGGTACCAAAACGTCATTAGGCGGGTGATATCTGAAGTTCAAAGAGAAAATCACATTTCTAGAAAGTTCATTTTTTGCCCTATCATACTGACACCTCACTCAGGAGAAACCCCGTTTCGTTTACGATCAGCCATGCATCAAATCTTTCGTCTTCTCTGTGCATGGCTGATCGTCAACGAAACGGAGTTAGTCTTTTGTCAACTCTGTTTGTCGCTACGGCAGGCAGCCAGTGAAAACGAATTCGTTTAATCAAATTATGGAAATGCAAGCATTTCTTTAAACAAACACAAATTTGTTATTCCTGGATCATTTCCTATGATTGAGGAAAATGGAAAATGAAAAATGCCCGTTTCGGGTACGAGAAATTACTCCTTTTCACATATGATAATTAAGTGCCTCCTTCACCTCTGATAGTTGCCCTTTCACCTTCTGATAAGTGCTTCTTTTCATCTCTGATGCGTGACCCTTTTTACCTCTGATAAGGACCCCTTCTATTTTTACACGTACCCCTTTTCGTTTCTAATAAATGCTCTTTTTCCTTCTGATAAGTGTCCCCCTTCTCATAATTACTCCTTTTCATCTCCCATAAGTGCCCGTTTATTTGAACACGTGCACCTTTTTCTTTTTAATAAGCGAGTTCATTATTAGCCACTGGAGTCGTATGACGTCAACGTGTCAAAGGTCAAATGAACATATTTCCAGAACTTTACTCGCACGCTCTGCGTAATGTAAATAGGGCTACGTGAAAATTCGTGCGTGCGTTCGTCCTTCACTGTTTAGTGTATGTTTAGAGGCTGATAGGGGAGGCTCCTTCGATAGATGAACTTTGTGGATCGTCAAATCATCAAATTTCTCATAGAGGGGATTCGGATCGCGAGGAGTATATACTTTGTGGTGTAAGGCCCATCCTATGGGAAATTTGATGATCTTAACACGTAAGGGGAACTTATTAAATAGGGCACTTATGAAAATGGAAAATGGGCACTTATTGCAAAGGAAAATGAGAACTTGTCTAAGGAAAAGGGGCATGGGTTAAAATAAAATGAGCAATTATCAGAGACGAACAGGGGCACTTTATTTAAAGGGGAAGGGGTACTTCTTACGACCGTTACCCGAGAGCTGCTCGGAATCCTAAATTTTCCCAAACTATTATATGTATGATTATATACAATGTTAGGTGAATGTAAATCTTCACAAAGCAATGAATTGGCTCTTTATACCATTCCAAACATTTAAGTGTTAAAATATTGTTTTTTAAAGCCTGTTGTATGTCTTATTTTCATGAAAAGGATTGGGATAATTCGAAAATTGGTTGGGAAAATTTATGATAGAGGGAGTTACACATTGAAGCCTTGAAAGAAAACCAGAAAATATCTTTGTGGTTTGAGAATTGTTTTCAGGTTTGTTTGCATGTTGGTGGGACAGTAGAAGGTATATAATGAGTAACATTTCATACAAAAACTTTTCTGTTCTCTCTTTCTTCCAAAAATATGATTGTAAACGTTATTAACCTATTCTTTATCAATGCTCCTCTCTTTCTTTCCTCATTCTGCTATACGACTCAAAGGAAAGGTGGAAGTGGTATTTATCAATACAGTTTTTTGAGGGGTTTCAGCCAAGTCGCCTTCCCCAGGAAATGTCTTTTGCCAAGAAAAATCAAAGTCCTATCGGGTTATCAACTTTTATACAAATATTTCACTTTTGATGTTGGCTGCAAAAGGGACATAGTATACAAATGATGCACAGGTTTGAGTGCGTCGGTAGGGATTGTGTGCACAAGGTACCTTTGAATGGTTTTAGACCAAATTCAAAGGTACCGCGTGCACACAATTCCACCGACCCACGAATTAAACCTGTGCATCATCTGTTTTATAAGATGGGGCCCCACAAATTGTCAAAAATACAATTTTTTTTTTATTTTACAGATTTACCGGATGCATGGCAAAATCATGCGTCCGGTACTGAATTTCCGGACGCATGATTTTGCCATAGCCATGCTTTCCGGTAATTACCAGCAGGCGCGGATCCAGGATTTCTTAGGGGGGGGGGGGGGCCCAAATTTGAAATTATGCGAGCCAAATATTGGTACGTAATGGTGACCAACAGTGACATAATGCGGGGGGGGGGTCGGTGCAGGAAGGGCGAGTTTTCCCCAATTTAGGTTCCTCCCTCCCGCGCGAAGCGCGGAAGATTTGACGTTTCATTAAACTATTAAAGAAAGAATACGATTTGTTGTAGAGTTCTCGACTCTTAATCCTCGTCTGAATTCAGGTCCCCCCCCCCTCCCGCGCGAAGCGCGGAAGCTTTTTGGTTTCATAAGATTATGAGAGAAAGAAGACGATTCGTTGTACCGTTCTCGACTCGAAATCTCCGTCTGAATTTAGTTTTTCTCCTCCCGCGCGAAGCGCGAAAAATTTTACGATTTATTAAATTATTAGAGAAAGAAGACGATTCGTTGGAGAGTTCTCGACTCTTAATCCTTGTCTAAATTCAGCCCCCCTCCCTCCTGCTCGAAGCGCGTAAGCTTTGGCGTTTCATTAAACTATTAAAGAAAGAAGACGATTCGTTGTACCGTTCTCGACTCTTAATCTTCGTCTGAATTTAGTTTTTCCCCTCCCGCGCGAAGCGCGGAAAATTTTACGATTTATTAAATTATTAGAGAAAGAAGACGATTCGTTGTAGAGCTCTCGACTCTTAATCCTCGCCTGAATTCAGGTTCCCCCCTCCCGCGCGAAGCGCGGAAACTTTTACGTTTCATTAAATCATTAGAGAAAGAAGACGATTCGTTGTACCGTTCTCGACTATTAATCCTCGTCTAAATTCAGTCCCCCCCCCCTCCCCCTCGTGCGCGAAGCGCGGAAGCTTTGACGTTTCATTAAACTATTAAAGAAAGAATACGATTCGTTGTAGAGTTCTCGACTCTTAATCCTCGTCTGAATTCAGGTCCCCCCCCCCCCCCCCCTGATGTACAAGGAGGTGAGTTGAGATGGAGATAGCACAGAGGAAATAGGTGTATTTACACTGTAGTAGCAACTTGGAAGTTTTTTTTTTTTTTTTTTTTTTTTTTGTTTTTGTTCTGTGCTGTGTTGTTGCAAATGTTAAAAGAAAAGCAGTTTCTCGATGCAATTTTACTTACAGCAGTTTCAGAACACTGCCTAAATCCAAATGTTAGTGAGTTACAATACAGTCGATATGTAATAGGTATTTGTTTTGTGAACTGCTGTATGTGGAAAGAAGGGTGAGACATGGCATAGTCTTGAATTGCAAGCGTTATACAATGAAGGCAGGATAGAAAAGTTTTGAATTAAGAGTGAGATAGCACAGAGGAAATGTAATAGAAGAGCTATTTTGAAGAAATATTATATGTAAACTATTTCCTTCTGTAAAGTTGAGAGTGGAGAAGTTTCTTGTACAGAAAAAGAAAGGTAGAGAGTATTAATTTTTTATATGTTATTACAAATATGACAGAGAAGGGATTCCTTCATGCAAAAAGGTTTAGGTTAGTTTCAGAGTACAGTCTTAATCCAAGTGTTAATGACAGAAGATTGACAGAAAGGAAGATGGAACATGTACCTTGGTTAGTAGATAAAAAGGCATAATAATGGGGGGAAGATGCAGGGTTGGACATATGATTATTTATACATGGGGTTTTTAACCCTTCTTTTGTTGTACCCCTACATGACGGTCATGGCGCGATGTAATCGCAGTTGATATGCAGGAAGTCATTGGTTTTATTAACTGGAATGTACAAGGAGGTGAGATATGGCATACGGTAGTTTGAAATGGCAAGCTGTATGTACAATGAAGGCAAGAGAGAATAGTGTTGAATTGAGATGGAGATAGCACAGAGGAAATACATTTACACTGTAGTAGTAACTTGGAAGTTTTTTGTTTTGTTTTTTGTGCTGTGTTGTTGCAAATGGTAAAAGAAAAGCAGTTTCTCGATGCAATTTTACTTACAGCAGTTTCAGAACACTGCCTAAATCCAAATGTTAGTGAGTTACAATACAGTCGATATGTAATAGGTATTTGTTTTGTGAACTGCTGTGTGTAGAAAGAAGGGTGAGATATGGTATAGTCTTGAATTGCAAGCGTTAAACAATGAAGGCAGGATAGAAACGTTTTGAATTGAGAATGAGATAGCACAGAGGAAATGTAATAGAAGAGCTATTTTGAAGAAATATTATATGTAAACTATTTCCTTCTGTAAAGTTGGGAGTGGAGAAGTTTCTTGTACAGAAAAAGAAAGGTAGAGAGTATTAATTCTTTATATGTTATTACAAATATGAAAGAGAAGGGATTCCTTCATGCAAAATTGTTTAGGTTAGTTTCAGAGTACAGTCTTAATCCAAAGGTTAATGACAGAAGATTGACAAAAAGAAAGATGGAATATGTACTTTGGTTAGTAGATAAAAAGGCATAATAATGAGGGAAAATGCTAGGTTGGACATATGATTATTTATACATGGGGGTTTTAACCCTTCTTTTGTTGTACCCCTACATGAAGGCAAGAGAGAATAGTGTTGAATTGAGATGGAGATAGCATAGAGGGTGGTTTATCCTTTATTTTGATTTATCTTTACATGGAAAAAGACCATGATGTAGTAGATCTGCAGGAAGATATTTGTTTTTTTGAACAGGGAAATGTAGAAACAAGGTCAGACAGTGCATAATTTTTAATTGCAGGCTGCATGACAAATAAGTAGGAAAGCTGAATTAGGGGAGAGTGGAGAGGGGGAGGGGACTGCCATGCAACGTTTGCAAAGGCAGTCTGGTTAGTCATCATGTATGATTCGCCACGCGAACTCTGTTATTTGTCTGTTTCATGTTGTCAGCTTATGTTTCCTTGTGTTCTTTTCTTTTTCTTTCCTTTTCTTTTTTTGTTTTTCAAATGTAGGTTCTCGAATATTTGTAGTAGTCTCATGTATTTATACATATCCTTTTTCTTTCTTAGTTTCCTTTCTGGTAGGGGAGAGGGTCGTGAGGTTGTTTCATTAAAAATATTAATTTTCCAAAAGTTGATCCCTTTATCTGCAAGGTCGGAATTTATAGAGGGTCCCAGCTCATATATAGATATAGATATATATATATATATATATATATATATATATATATATAGATATATAGATATATAGATATAGATATGGGTTTTTTCAAAAGAAAAAAGATGGATAATAAAGGAAACTTGTTTTCATGTAATTATCTCACACTAAACGTGAGGGGAATTAGAGATAGAAGCAAACGAGAAAAAATGTTTAATTGGTTTAGGTCAAAGTCTATAGATATAATATACTTACAAGAAACATATAGTACACCTGATATCGAAAAGAAATGGCAATTGGAGTGGGGCGGGAAATGTATCTTTAGTCATGGTACAAGCCACAGTAAAGGAGTTTTGGTATTAATAAATAGTAAGTTAGACATTGAAATTAGTGACACTTGTGCAGACATAAATGGAAGATATGTATTGATTAGATGTAATATACAAGGTCAGAAGATGTTGCTAGGAAATGTTTATTTTCCTACTGGAAATAACGAAGGGGAGCAAATAAAATGTTTAATGGATTTAAGTGAGTTGTTGTATAGAAAAAATTTAGAAGGGAACCCAGTAGTTCTTGGAGGTGATTTTAATGTTATTAGAGACAAGAACTTAGATTATTTTGGACAAGTTTCAAAGAAGCAATCAAAATTCAGTAGCAAATTAGAAGAATCCATGGATGAATTTAAATTAAGAGATGTATGGAGAAATAAAAATAAAGATAAAAAACAATATACTTATAGACAAGGGAATCCATTTATGCAAAGCCGTTTGGATTATTTCATTATATCAGAGAATTTAGAACAGATAACATCTAAATGTGACATTATTCCCTCCTTAGCACCTGACCATTCAGCTGTTAATTTGGTTCTGCATGATACAACGTCTGGAAAAATTCAGGGTAAAAGAGGTTATTGGAAGTTTAATAATAGCTTGGTAAATGATAGAGACTATGTTTTAAAGATGAAGCAAGAAATACAGACTTTAAAGAACAAAATGTTATCTGAGATAAAAGACAAGAGACTATTATGGGACTATATCAAAATGGAAATACGCAGGTTTACAACTAAATTTTCAAAGAAAAAGGCAAGGGAAAGGAAGGAAAAAATAGAAAAGCTAGAAAAAGAAATTGAAGACTTGGAAGAGAATTTACTATCAATCAATAATGTACGTTATAAAGATATCCTTGAACAATTGAAAATTAAGAAACAACAACTAAGAGTTTTTTATGACTATATTAATGAAGGTTTGAAAATACGATCAAGGGCCTCATGGTATGAATGTGGAGAGAAGAATACAGCATTCTTTAAACAGCTCATGGAAGCAAATAGAAAGAAAAGTGTAATACAGAAATTAAACGTAAACGGAAAGATTGTTACTAAGGAAAAAGAAATTGTCGAGGGAATAAAACAGTTTTACAGTCAGTTGTATACAAAAATAGAAGTTGTACTAGATGGAGGTTTAGATTTTTCCCCTAGTAACCTGCCAAAATTGAACGAGACCCTAAGCGGTTTAGGTGAAGAAAAGATAGTAGAAAGGGAATGTATAGAAATATTAAAAAATATGAAATTAAATAAATCACCAGGAAATGATGGCTTAAGTGTAGAGTTTTATCTTAAATTTTGGCCGGTAATTGGAGATCTAGTCCTTGCATCTTTTAATGAAGCCTTTAAACATGGAGAACTATCAGCCTCTCAGAGACAAGCAGTTATCACCTTGATACATAAAAAAGACAAAGATTCAGACTTTATTAAGAATTACAGACCGATTTCTCTTTTAAATGTGGATTGTAAAATGTTAACAAAGATACTTTTAAAGAGATTGCAAGAAATTTTACCTGATATTGTATCTTCTGATCAACTTGGCTATGTTAAGAATAGAAACATTGGAGAAGCCATAAGGATAATAGATGACATGATTTTTCATACTCATAGTCTTTTTATAAGGAAAATGCTTTTTTGATGGCCTTAGATTTTGAAAAGGCATTCGACTCCGTTTCTCATTTTTTTCTATACAAAGTTTTAAATTCATTTGGGTTTGGACCATTGTTTTGTAAATGGGTGAATATACTTTATACTAATACTGAAAGTTGTGTTATAAATGGAAACGCATCAACAGGTTATTTTAAGGTTGAAAGAGGAATTAGACAAGGAGACCCATTATCTCCATACTTGTTCATTTTATGCATTGAAATTTTAGCTCATATGATTAGAAATAATCAATTGATAAAAGGAATTTGTTTTGGAAATACAGAAATAAAGCAAGTATTGTATGCTGATGATATAACACTCTTCATCAAAGATATGAGTTCAGTTAAGGAAATAGAACACGTTTTAGAAGGTTTTTATAAAATATCAGGATTAAAGTTAAACAAGGATAAGACATATATTCTGCCCCTGGGCCCACAGGTGTCTAATAATACATTTCCGTTTGGGAAACTCGTAGATGCTGTTAAAATATTAGGTGTTTATTTTTCAGTTCATGTAGATACCAAGGAAAAAATGAATTATAAGGAAATATTGAGCAAAATTAAAAAACTACTGACGTGGTGGAAACAGCGTGACCTAACTTTAATGGGTAAAATTCAATTGATGAAAGTATATGGATACTCTAAATTGACATATGTAACATCACTAATGCCAGTTCCAGAGTGGGTATACAAAGAAATGGAAGTAATATGTTTTGATTTCTTGTGGAGAGGTAAAGATAAAATTAAAAGAAATACAATGATGTTAGACTATCAGCAGGGTGGGCTCAAAATGATGAATTTTAGGTTGTTTGTAAAAGCACAAAGAATAATGTGGATAAAAAGGCTTGTAACAGGAACTCATGATATCAAATGGAAACAATATTTTAAATATTTAATGAGACCGATAGGAGGTAATTTAATATTTTATTGCAATTATTGGAGAGATACAGTGAAACTTATGTTACCTTCCTTTTATCAGAATCTTCTGAAAGCATGGATAGATATGAAAGAATATGTTAAAACAGAAGAGAGATACAAAGGGAATGAAATATTGTATAATAATAATTTTATTCAACTAGAAGGTCAAACCTTATTTGAGGAAACTTTGTTTTTAAAAAATATATATCGACTTCATCACACTTGTGAAGAAAATGGAGAATTGAAACCTGAAGCTCATTTTATAATGTTAGGTTTGAGCAGAGTGGAAATTGATAAAGTAAACAAAATTTATAAAGTAGCCCCTTATGAATGGAAACAAAATGTTCAACCTTTAAGAAAGTCAATTCACACTGGCTTTAGTTTAGAATTTATTTTTTCAAAGAAAGTGTTTACATTTGAAGATTTAACTGCAAAAATGGTATACAAGAGTCAAATTAAAAAGAATGTAGAAACAAACTCGGCAGGCGGCAATTTAATGACACTTTACAATATTCCAAGAAAAGAAGTAGAAAAGATATATGTTCAACCAAGGATGTGTACCTTAAGTAGTAAACTGCGGGAATTTCAGTTCAAACTATTGCATAATATTTTATATACAAATCATCATTTACATAGATTCAGGTTCCATGAAAATGGTTTGTGCTCATTTTGCAAAAATTTTGAAGAAACTTATCAACATGTATTCTTTGAATGTAATACAATAAAGGAAGTCTGGGGGAAATGTGGAGATAGATTTAATTTACCAATTCTGAAGAAATTATCCTGGAAACAAATTCATATAGGAATAGATGACACTACTATTAAAACAGAGCAATTATTGAACCACATTTTGATTTTGATTAAATATATGATTTTCCATAGTAGAGAGAAGGGAAGCCCTCCAAAAGCAAAAGAAATAGAATATAGATTGTTGGAAAATAGAAATGAAGAGAAAAAACTTTCAATGGAAATGGGAAGCTTTGGAAAGTTTAGAATAAATGTTTTCATTTTTTTTTTCTTTTTTTTTTCTTCTCAATATACAACTTCCTGGCCCTCCTCTCTTCTCTCCTTTTTTTTTTTTTTTTTTGTTTTGTTGTTGTTGTTTTTTTTTTTTTTTTTTGTTGATGGTGTGTGTTTTGTATACTGTTGGGCGGGGGGTAGTAGGTGTTTTGTAGCTTTTCTCTTTTTATATATATATATAATTTTGTTTGTCTCTAAAGGAAAATGAAGAGGTGTAACTTTTGTATGTAAATGTAAAAGATCATTGGCAATTTATAAAAACCTATGTTAAATTATTTTGTTATTTTGTATCCAATGTTATAAATGTACAATTTTTCTTTGAGAGAAACGAATAAAAACCTATGAAAACAAAAGAAAATCCAGTAAAAATAACTACACGGCAATTGACCAATAAGATTGCAGGGATTCTTCTAACCATCTTATAATATCTTTAAAAGATAGTTTCTGACGTAATCAATAGGTGCTCTGCCGCGCTACGCAGCAGGTTACCTAATTACTGGGTCAGACCCTGTGGCACTTTACAATGTGTATGTTGTTTGTATTGTCTTCCTCCCATTGTTCTTGTTTGCTTTCACAGGGTTTCGTTTTCTGTATAAAATCGCAACACATCTTAGGAATAATCATGGAAGACAAGAATGCTCTGTTCGAAGAACTCTCAAAGAATTTTCCAGCTGGAAAGTATACAACGTTTTGCATTCAAATGGACGTGGGCTACGATGAAGCTAAGAGCATACTGAAGACATGTAAAGAGGATTACAACGACGCTCTGAGAGCCGTTCTATCTCAATGGGATCTAAGGGTGAAGGGTGTCACCAGGAAACAACTAGAAGATGCCCTGGACGGAGCAGAGATTGGTGGACTCTGTTCCATTGTAAAGAAACATTATGAAAAGGGTAAAATTCAGTCATTTCTAGGAGGATTTATTCTTTTTTTTATATCTGAAATAACCTGAAAATAATACCAGTGTCATTTTGCCATGATGCAAACTTGAAATAATCACAAAATTGTGAGTTCAACATAAATATAAAGTTAGATATGTTTTGGACATGCATCGGTGTTTGATATGTCTACAGTATACACAACCAAAATGTCCTTGTTTGAGATTGTTAACAGGGTGAGTAGAAGAAAATATGGTGATTCGGAACAAAATTCATACACAAAATTAAAGACCTGATCCACTTAGAATTCCATTTTTGATTTTTGTTGCAGTCCATGAAGAGCTATCTTAGAATCTGACCTGCCAACAGGGGTGTCGATTTGTATCCGTGGTTGGGGGGGATGATAGGTGCCAACATATTTTCGGCCATGGATCAAAGCAACCAAGATGTAGAAGCGTGTGGCAGGTTGCACCCCTCCTTTCCAAGTTATTAACTTTTTCAAGTCACCCTCAATAAAGATAAAATTTCAGAGAATATGGGACCCATGTGGGTCCCACATGGGCTTGCTACCTGGGTTATTATCCTCTCAAGCGCGTAGCCAGGATTTTATTTTAGGGGGGCGGTAGTGAGCAGTGTACCATTCTCGACTCTTAATCCTTGTCTGAATTCAGTACCCCCCCCCCCCTCCCGTGCGAAGCGCGGAAGCTTTGACGTTTCATTAAATCATTAAAGAAAGAAGACGATTCGTTGTACCGTTCTCGACTCTTAATCCTTGTCTAAATCCTTTTGACGTTTCATTAAATTATTAAAGAAAGAAGACGATTCGTTGTAACGTTCTCGACTCTTAATCCTTGTCTAAATTCAGTTTCTTTTGACTTTTCATTAAATTGTTAGAGAAAGAAGACGACTCGTTGTACCGTTCTCGACTCTTAATCCTTTTTCTTCCTACGTCCTCTTCCCTTCTTCTATCTCTCTCTCTCTCTCTCTCTCTTTTTGGCAGGCGTTTTTTTTTGTTGGGGGGGGGGGGGACCGCCCCTGCCCCCTGGCTAAGCGCCTGTATCCTCTCTGTCTCTCATTATCACTCTCTCCCACTCTCTACTTCTTTTTTGCACTTTTGCGCTTCGCGCTTAACATTTAGCTCGTTGCTTTTTAACGCTGCGGCTTTGCATTTGGCGCACTGCATTTCTATGATACTGTTGATTGAATAAATTGATTAAATCCATCAATTCCTGATGAAACCGAATGAGCGAGAATTCAATTTATTCTTGTCTTATATACGAATGTCTCATTTACTTCGTTTATTATTTATATATGTATGTATTATGAAAATGAGATAGCAAAATGTGTATATTGATGGTCATCTTGCGAGTAATAACCATTAACTACTCTCATCGGGATCTCATCATTCATTTTTCTCTTCATTTTTTTGTTTGTTGTAATGGTGAATTATTGGGGGGGGGGGTGATTGTACAGGCCATCCCCCCACTTGAAATATTGGGGGGGATATATCCCCCCCCCCCCCCGGGATCGACACCCATGCCTGGCAACATGTCAAATTATATCGTACACATTTACCTATCGGAAACCGGAATATGTGTATATTTTTCTTGTTCGTCTCATGGATTAGAAATGCAAAGTTATATAATACATGAAGGTATGTAAGTGCACATATGAATACAACATAACAATTACAAATTATAAACTAATAAAGTAATACGTCGTCTACTTTGTCTCTTTTCACAGCTTCCACTGAAGTGGCCGCCGCCACGGGAGTGGTAGCCGGAGATGGCGCTTTTTCCGAAAGTGGAAATCGGGTTATCAACCAATCAGACAGATCGGACTCGGTACATACGAATCAAGGAGGTATGTTGTTGTGTTGTTGTTTTAGTTTTATTGGCGCGTTTCAATCAATTATGAATTTTAACGCCGGTAACATACATAGTCAACAGCCTCTCTCCTATTCGTTTTAATACCACTTGTTTTTCTCGCTTCTGCTACTGTATTCCTCTTCCTTTAGTTATGTTCTTATACTTTTGTCTATTCTCACTCTTCTATTTCTTCATTCCAGTCTTCATTCTTCTATGGTAATTTCCTTTGTCTTTGAAGGGTTGATAATTACTCAAATAAGTAGTGGATGCAAAGGAGAAGATGAGATGAGGCAGAAAACAACAAAGTTAGAAACAAAGAGGAGGAGAAGAAGATAGGCTTAGAGACCTGGCCCCGTCTTACAAAGAGTTACGATCGATCCAAATCAATCGTAAGTCCTCCAATCAATCGCAAGTTTGCAGTCTCCTATCTCTTATGTACATAGTTACGATTGATATCAATCGCAAATAAGTTACGATTGATATCAACTCTTTGTAAGACGGGGCCCAGATGAAGTGAAGTCAAAAGAAGAAGACACCATGAAAAAAAAGGACTGAAAATGGAGAATGGAAAGAGTGAAAATAAAGTATAAAGAAATGAAAAAGAATGAGCGAAAAAAGCCACATCAACAACATCAACAACATTAAAAAACAAAAACATGTTAATACCTGTTTCGTGTTGTTGACATGTTGTTGATGTTATGTGCACGCGTGATCATGAGCTAGCTAACTAACCGTTCGTTCGTTGTGCTACACATGTGAGCTGATATGCACTTTACGTTTTTATTTTATAATTTGACACGTACGGCACATCTATCAATAATCAGCTTCAGAACTGATCTTTTAAAACTGCCATTGTTTATTTCCATAGTAATTTTTCAAGTGTTGTCTTATTAATTGTATCATTTGTGTTGTGATTTCATTTCACTGGCGCCGCGATCGCGATTGTAGAGCGCTTTCGCAAACACGGCGGAAGGCAAAGACGACGGTAACGCGAGCGATAAAACAATCTACGCATGCGCGAACCAGAAATGTCTCCGTCTTGTCGATTTTCAAGACCGTACGCGGCCATGATAGCGTTCGTTCCCTAAACAGGACGGAAGAGCTGTATCGCCGTAATTCTCCCGTCGCCTTTGCTTCCGTTGTGTTTACTGTCGAAGAATGGCGACAGTCGAGCTTGCTTGTTCAGCGAGAGTGATCCGTGCTGGAAATTCTTTTCGAAGAGTCTGTGCTAGATAGCCGCGCTGGCAAATCCAACATCAAAGCACGCGCATAGCTAGCAAGCGATTGCGTAATAATTCTTCACTTCCGGCCCAGGCTCGCCAGCGATTGTTGTTGTTGTTGTTGTTGGTGGTGGTGTGTTTATCGGCGCTATCCATCGATTCCGATGATTTCCGCCAGGCTGCGTGTGAGGGCGTCTCGCTCTCACTTCTGCTGCTCTATACCTTTCTGTGATTCTGATACTTACCCGGTGTGTGAGATAAAGATTTATCTTGACCGTTGCATGTTATTGGCGAAGTGCAAGGTTGTGGAGGATTAATGTGCTTGTTACTCATTATTTGTTAGTCATTTAATGTTAGAGCTGGTTGCAGGGGCGTACGCAGGATTTTTTCAAGGGGGGGGGGGGTTTTAAAATCGGGCCCAAAATATTTTGCTCCCGAAAAGTCGCTCAGTGGGGGGGGGGGGGGGGGGGGGGGGGGGTAAGCGGACACTTTTTTTTTTGTCTCGAAATTTGAAAGCGGACACTTTTTTTTTTGTCTCGAAATTTGAAAATTTGACATTTTTTTTCGTTGGGGGGGGGGGGGGGTAAGGTCACCTTTTTTAGGTTAGCCGTGGGCATATTTTTTTATTTTTTATTTTTTTATTTTTTTATTAATTAAACAAAACAAAAAAATCCAAAGGTGGGGAGTTTTAGGTTTTTTTAGGGGGGTTTACACACATAAAAATACCAAAGGGGGGGTTTTGAACCCCCAACCCCCCCCCCCCCCCTGCGTACGCCCCTGGCTGGTTGGAATTAATATCATGAAATTTTGGTGTCAATTTATAGAGTTAATGATAAATAATGTGTCTTACGTTTAATAATAACCGTATGCGCATTGAATAATCGGCTGCCATATTTTTTTGTATTCAGGCTTCGTATGTCCATCATCTCCTCCGTCACTCTGTTACTTTTATGCCTTAAAGGTAATACAAAGTTTTGGGAAATTTTGAAAATTGGGTGGATAGTGATTCTTTCCAATTTTGATATATTTGGATGCCCCTGTTGATGGATCATAAGCACTAGAAAATTTAGCCCCTAAAACACTTCTGCTTTCGATAAAAATTGAATATAAAAATTTACCGGTGCTCCCGGTAAATTTTGATAAATTTCAAAAAACACCTACGGCCGTGCAATGGTAGCTGCAACCATAAAAATCTCAGAATATGTAGTTGTGATATATAATTTCCAAACGGAAATAGCTAATCGGTCGATTTTAATCAAGAAACAATGTGTCATGGCTTAATTAATATCTTGACCTTGAGAGGGAGGTATACAACATAAAGAGTTTATTATTTACAATTTCATAACTTAAGACTCGATTTCAACCGCGACAACGATCACTGAATATTGTAGGATCGCATATGCTTCCAATATGTTCATTTTAACCAAATTCATGACACCATACCAAAACGTTGTATTACCTTTAAGGCATGAAAAGCACAAGAATGGTAACAACACAATGCTACAATACACTTTATAATTCTCTATATCTTCCAGTACCTTTTATAAAGGCTATTATGATTGAGCAGTTTTCTGCTTTTCCAAGTAGGTTTTGTAGGTTAGGATTCGTCACATGAAGTCTGCGATACATTGAATTTCTCCGGCAGTATGAATGGCATACGCTGGCTAGTCCACAGCCTAGACTGTTTCCGTGTCGCGCGCTGAGAAAATAACACGCCCTCAACGCTGAACCGGAGACCGTCCTTGCCTCTCATTCTTCACCCCCGATCGATGAAGGCTGTTTTGGGGGATCGCGCGATGACTGGGGACACTGCGCTGTGTTTGGGATGCGTGTAAGGCCCCATCACACCAAACTGGTTCTCACTACGTTCTGGAGAATGTTGCCAAACTGGCTCAAACTGTGTGCGAACAGAGTTGAACATAGTAGCAACCGTTTACGATCTGTTTAAGGACTTAATGGACGGGCTCGGACTGATTAGGACGGGTGGGTGCTCTTGAACTTGGAGCCTGTTCAAAATTATCCCAGTCCTGCAATTACACGGAGTCACAAGTAACAACGTACTTACAACGAGATTGACGTACTACGAACGGAAGTGCCATACTTCGATCCAACTAGGAACGTATTTCAACGTGACGTGGTCGAGCATCAATTAGCAGTAGCATAAGCCCCCATCCCACCAAATTAGTTCTCACTACGTCCTGGAACCGTCCTAGAAAATCGTAAAAAGGGTTGTGGTCGGGGTAGAATATGTAAATAATGTATATAATACGATCCTAGTTCATTCATAAACAGTCCACAATACGTCCATCTCGTCTGTACCCCGTCCACAGTTAGTTTATATCAAGTTCAGATCGGGTAAATTTGCCATTTCCAGGCAGTCCAAGCCCATTTTAATTGTATATTGTAAAGCGCATTGAGAGGTTTTGATATGCGCTTTAGAATATTAATATAGCACGAATTACTCAAGAAATCAAGGATAAAATTACTTGGTCAGACCCTGTGGCACTTTATAGTACGAGTATGTTCATTATGTTTCCGCCCATTGTCCTTGTTTACTTTCACATGGTTTCGTTTTTTGTATAAATCGCAACCCATCTTAGGAATAATCATGGAAGACAAAAATGCTCTGTTCGAAGAACTCTCAAAGAATTTTCCAGCTGGAAAGTATTCAACGTTTTGCAATGAAATGGGCGTGGGCTACGATGAAGCTAAGAGCATACTGAAGACATGTAAAGAGGATTACAACGACGCTCTGAGAGCCGTTCTATCTCAATGGGATCTAAGGGTGAAGGGTGTCACCAGGAAACAACTAGAAGATGCCCTGGACGGAGCAGAGATTGGTGGACTCTGTTCCATTGTAAAGAAACATTATGAAAAGGGTAAAATTCAGTCATTTCTAGGAGGATTTATTCTTTTTTTTATATCTGAAATAACCTGAAAATAATACCAGTGTCATTTTGCCATGATGCAAACTTGAAATAATCACAAAATTGTGAGTTCAACATAAATATAAAGTTAGATATGTTTTGGACATGCATCGGTGTTTGATATGTCTACAGTATACACAACCAAAATGTCCTTGTTTGAGATTGTTAACAGGGTGAGTAGAAGAAAATATGGTGATTCGGAACAAAATTCATACACAAAATTAAAGACCTGATCCACTTAGAATTCCATTTTTGATTTTTGTTGCAGTCCATGAAGAGCTATCTTAGAATCTGACCTGCCAACATGTCAAATTATATCGTCCACATTTACCTATCGGAAACCGGAATATGTGTATATTTTTCTTGTTCGTCTCATGGATTGGAAATGCGTATACAATATATGAAGGTATGTATTAAAGTGCACATATGAATACAACATAACAATTACAAATTATAAACTAATAAAGTAATACGTCGTCTACTTTGTCTCTTTTCACAGCTTCCACTGAAGTGGCCGCCGCCACGGGAGTGGTAGCCGGAGATGGCGCTTTTTCCGAAAGTGGAAATCGGGTTATCAACCAATCAGACAGATCGGACTCGGTACATACGAATCAAGGAGGTATGTTGTTGTGTTGTTGTTTTAGTTTTATTGGCGCGTTTCAATCAATTATGAATATTTACGCCGGTAACATACATAGTCAACAGCCTCTCTCCTATTCGTTTTAATACCACTTGTTTTTCTCGCTTCTGCTTCTGTATTCCTCTTCCTTTAGTTAATTATTATACTTTTGTCTATTCTCACTCTTCTATTTCTTCATTCCAGTCTTCATTCTTCTATGGTAATTTCCTCTGTCTTTGAAGGGTTGATGATTACTCAAATAAGTAGTGGATACAAAGGAGAAGATGAGATGAGGCAGAAAACAACAAAGATAGAAACAAAGAGGAGGAGAAGGAGATAGGCTTAGAGACCAGATGAGGTGAAGTCAAAAGAAGAAGACACCATGAAAAAAAAGACTGAAAATGGAGAATGGAAAGAGTGAAAATAAAGTATAAAAAAATGAAAAAAGAACGAGCGAAAAAAGCAACATCAACAACAACAACAACAACATTAAAAAAAAAAAGTTAAATCCCTGTTTCGTGTTGTTGACATTTTGTTGATGTTATGTGCACGCGTGATCATGAGCTAGCTAACTAACCGTTCGTTCGTTGTGCTGCACATGTGAGCTGATATGCACTTTACGTTTTTATTTTACAATTTGACACGTACGGCACATCTATTAATAATCAGCTTCAGAACTGATCTTTTAAAACTGCCATTGTTTATTTTCATAGTAATTTTTCAAGTGTTGTCTTATTAATTGTATCATTTGTGTTGTGATTTCATTTCACTGGCGCCGCGATCGCGATTGTAGAGCGCTTTCGCAAACACGGCGGAAGGCAAAGACGACGGTAACGCGAGCGATAAAACAATCTACGCATGCGCGAACCAGAAATGTCTCCGTCTTGTCGATTTTCAAGACCGTACGCGGCCATGATAGCGTTCGTTTCCTAAACACGACGGAAGAGCTGTCTCGCCGTAATTCTCCCGTCGCCTTTGCTTCCGTTGTGTTTACTGTCGAAGAATGGCGACAGTCGAGCTTGCTTGTTCAGCGAGAGTGATCCGTGCTGGAAATTCTTTTCGAAGAGTCTGTGCTAGCATGGACTTAATACGGATGGACATTCAACGTGATTCTTTCTCTGATCCAATCATAGTCGCCGCCTTCTGATTATGTGCATCTTAATGAGAACATTCAGCTGTTTTAACAATAACGACTGCGTAAGCATTTTCGGTCATTGACAAAGGAGCAGTTTCCCTCTCTTGGGTTTTGTTTGGATGGTGTGCTCTGTAAGAGTGTGTCTTAAATAAAAGCATCCTCAATGGGGAGCAGCAAAGTTGAACAGCAGACGATTTTGGTGATATGAAATGTATTATTAGTGATTCGCAAACTTTCGCACACACCTATGACCTTATAAAACAATTAGAAGGCCATGATCTGTATCAGCCCCGTGCGTTGTAACTCTGAAATATTATGAGGAAATAAGGGGAAACGGGATTTTAAATCACAACCAAAAATTCCCAAAATAACCTCTATCTGGTAATATTAACATGTTGTTCAAAAAAAAATACATGTACAGTACATGATGAGACCAAAGGGAAGAAACATGTACGGAATGTTATTGAGACGACATTGACGGAGACAATCACAATGAATTCGTTAAGAAAACGATGACTGTCCATCCGTAATAGGTCCATGGTGCTAGCTAGCCGCGCTGGCAAATCCAACATCAAAGCACGCGCACAGCTAGCAAGCGATTGCGTAATAATTCTTCACTTCCGGCCTAGGCTCGCCTAGCGATTGTTGTTGTTGTTGTTGTTGTTGTTGAGTTTATCGGCGCTATCCATCGATTCCGATGATTTCCGACAGGCTGTGTGTGAGGGCGTCTTGCTCTCACTGCTCCTGCTCTACGTTTCTGTGATTCTGATACTTGCCCGGTGTGTGAGATAAATATTTACCTTGACCTTTGTTATTGGCGAAGTGCAAGGTTGTGGAGGGTTAATGTGCTTGTTACTCATTATTTGTTAGACATTTAATGTTAAAGCTGGTTGGAATTAATATCATGAAGTTTTGGTGTCAACTTATAGAGTTAATGATAAATAATGTGTCTTACGTTTTAAAATAAAAACCGTATGCGCATTGAATAATCGGCTGCCATTTTTTTTTTATTCAGGCTTCGTATGTCCATCATCTCCTCCGTCACTCTGTTACTTGTATGCCTTAAGGCATGAAAAGCACAAGAATGGTGACAACACAATGCTATAATACACTTTATAATTCTTTATATCTTCCAGTACCTTTTATAAAGGCTAAAATGATTGAGCAGTTTTCTGCTTTTCCAAGTAGGTTTTGTAGGTTAGGATTCGTCACATGAAGTCTGCGATACATTGAATTTCTCCGGCAGTATGAATGGCATACGCTGGCTAGTCCACAGCCTAGACTGTTTCTGTGTCGCGCGCCCAATCAGCTGAGAAAATAACACGCCCTCAACGCTGAACCGGAGACCGTCCTTGCCTCTCATTCTTTTTTTATTTATAATTTTAAAAAAATTCTTCACCCCCCGATCGATGAAGGCTGTTTTGGGGGATCGCGCGATGACTGGGGACACTGCGCTGTGTTTGGGATGCAGGCCCCATCACACCAAACTAGTTCTCACTACGTTCTGGAACCGTCCTAAAAAATCGTAAAAAGGGTTGTGGTCGGGGATAGAATATGTAAATAATGTATATAATACGATCCTAGTTCATTCATAAACAGTCCACAATACGTCCATCTCGTCTGTACCCCGTCCACAGTCAGTTTATATCAAGTTCAGATCGGGTAAATTTGCCATTTCCAGGCAGTCCAAGCCCATTTTAATTGTATATTGTAAAGCGCATTGAGAGGTTCTGATATGCGCTTTAGAATATTAATATAGCACGAATTACTCAAGAAATCAAGGATAAAATTACTTGGTCAGACCCTGTGGCACTTTATAGTACGAGTATGTTCATTATGTTTCCGCCCATTGTCCTTGTTTACTTTCACATGGTTTCGTTTTTTGTATAAATCGCAACACATCTTAGGAATAATCATGGAAGACAAAAATGCTCTGTTCGAAGAACTCTCAAAGAATTTTCCAGCTGGAAAGTATTCAACGTTTTGCAATGAAATGGGCGTGGGCTACGATGAAGCTAAGAGCATACTGAAGACATGTAAAGAGGATTACAACGACGCTCTGAGAGCCGTTCTATCTCAATGGGATCTAAGGATGAAGGGTGTCACCAGGAAACAACTAGAAGATGTCCTGGACGGAGCAGACGTCGGTGGACTCTACTCCATTGTGAGGAAACACTGTGAAAAGGGTAAAATGCAGTCATTCCTAATATGATTTATTCTCTTTTTACATATGGCTTTCTGGAATAACCTAAACATTTTACCAGTGTCATTTTGTCATGATGCAAACTCGAATTAATCACAAAATTGTGATTCCAACATAAATATAAAGTTAGATATTTTTGGGACATGCATCGGTGTTTGATACACCTTTGAGCTTAAAAATATGTCTGCAGTATACACAACCAAATTCTCCTAGTTTGATATTGTTAGGAGGGTGAGCAGACGTAATATAGGGTGATCCGGAACAAAATTCATATACAAATCAAAGACTCGATCCTCTTAGAATTGTAATAATGACTTTGGTAACAGTCCATAAAGAGCTATCGTAGGATGTGGCAGCATGTCAAATTATATCATACACTTTTACCTTTACCTATCGGAAACGGACGAAGTGTTTATTTTTCTTGTTCGGCTGTTGGATTAGAAACGCAGATTTTATAGTACATGAAGCCTGAAGGTCTGTAAAGTTCACATATAAATACATCATACCAATTACAAATTATAAACTAATAAAGTAATACGTAGTCTACTTGGTCTCTTTTTCAGCTTCCACTGAAGTGGTAGCCGCCACGAGAGTGGTAACCGGAGATGGTGGAAATCAGGTTATCAACCAATCAGACAGATCGGACTCAGTAAATACGAATCAAGGAGGTAACATACATAGTCAACAGTATCTTTCTAATAACTTTTGTTTCCATTTGTTTTATCGCTTCTGCTTCAGTATTTTTATTTATTTATTTATTTCTAATCTCTTGACAGGGTAGCCCATTCACCAATAAGTAGTGGTCTTTCATGGGGCCCTGAATAAACATGAACATATATACAAACAAAAGCATAACGTTTATACAGAACAGTTACAAAATAATACTCGTTTGCAAAATAAACATCATTAACCTACTTCAACAGTAATGTCAATAGGAAAATATTGATTAAGTCGCAATTATGGGAATAAGTCATGTTAATATTACAGAACATGCACGTAGTGTATGTTCGGCTGAGCCATTTACAAATTCCAACTTTGTTTAAACAATCTCTTAAATGAATTGACAGAGGAAGCCGTTCTCATCGAATTATCTAGCTTATTCCATTCAAATATGGAAGAAACAATTGGGCTACACTTACAACAATCAGTGTGAAATCTAGGCACACATAAACATCCACTGTCTATTTGCCTTGTACGATGCTCATGTACATCATTATGATTGATTAAGCCTTCCTGAAGGTAAGAAGATGCTAATATGAACGCATTTATATATCATCATAACACGACTTAACTCAAACCGTTTGTCTTTAGTGTCATCCGTGAACTTAAGACTTGTGAACAAATCAGCCGACGGTGTGTCATAATTTGTTCAATATTATTCTTGCGGCCCTCTTTTGCATTTTGTGCAGCTTAGTGGTATGAGAATGAAATTTGTTCGACCATACAACAGAGCAGTAATCTAATCGTGGCAACACTAGACTATTATAAAGTAACTTTATTCCTCTACCTTTATTTAATTCGTATGCTTCTGTCTATTCTTACTCTTTTCTTTCTTCTTACTTTTCTCTTTCTTCATTCCAGTCTTGATTCTTCCATGGTAACTTATTCTGTCTGGGTAGGGTTGAAAATTACTAAAATAGGTAGAGGATACAAAGGAGAAGATGAGAAGAGGCATGATAACAAAAAAGATAGGAAAAAAAGGAGGAGAAGAAGATGAAGGAGACTGGATGAAATGAATCAAAAGAAGAAGGCACCATGGAAAATGAAGAATGGAAAAAGTGAAAATAGAAATAAAGAAGAAGAAGCGAGAAAAGAAACATCAATAACAACATTAAAAAAGAGAAAAATTCGAATTAATGTGTTAATTCCTTACAGTTTCCCCGAGTACGTCTGCTGCTTCAGAAGAGGAAACTGGTGACATTGTTCATGTAGGCGAACAGGTCAGAAACCAAGCTGAACAAGCACCTACAGTGAGAAAAAGAGGTAAAGTGCTCTTCACTGTTTTTGTGGTCGTTAAAGTCATTAGGTTGTTTATTTAGAAATTTGTCTTTATAATTCACCAAGAGCATAAATCATTCAGAAATATCGAGAAAATAGATCACTGTCTAATGATAAATGATTAAAACTAATATGCATTAGGAATCGCAAGATTGAAAGAACAGCCTTTGGACTGTGTTTAAAAGTGTAAAATGGTTGTTCCTATGAAATTCAGTGATACAGTGTTCTCCAATCACAACATGCTTCATTTTCTTTTCGTTTTTCCTCGATTCTTTTTTATTTTTATTTTTCTTGTTTTGGACTTTACACTTTTCTCACCAGTCTTATAATTATTCTTGTGATCCTAACAAACGATACAGTTTCCAATATTACGTCTGCTGTCGCAGTGGGAGACGGTGAAGATGGTACCATTGTCTATAATAGAGGAGGAGGAGGAGGAGGAGGAGGAGGAGGAGGAGGAGGAGGAGGAGACAACTCAAAGAGGGAGACACAGAACGTGCCCGCAGTGAGACATAAAGGTGACTACTTGTATTGCTTATATCACAATTTGTCATATTTCATGATATTATTAAACTACCGTCTAGGTGTTACGTATTTAGAACTCATTTTAAGTAACCGTATTTTTGTCAAGGCGTCCTGAACCTTTGGTCTGATCTAAATGTCGGTTTAATCACGTGATATATTTTGATTTAAATTGATTTTAATCGTGAAGTACAATATGCTTAGAGCGTGAGAATTGTATATTTGTAGAAAAGAATATATAAACATTGGAAGAATAGTCAATGAGAGCAATAACGATGTAACATATTTCTAAAGAATAACAATGAAAGGCCTAATTTGTATGCACTTGTTTTTTAATAATGGCTCGTTAAATCGTCACATAAATTAGTAAAAACTGAATACAAGGGAGAGAAAGAGAGAGAGAGAGAGAGAAAGAGAGAGAGAAGGAGATGAAATAAAAGAGAAGAAACAGATGGGCTAGGAGAGAGATGGATAGAGAGATGATGAAGGAGGACAAATAGAGAGAGGGGTCGGGGAGATGGAGGGGACATAGCTTAAAGAGAATGAAATAAGTCACATCTATTTCTCCTAAATATCTTTTAAATATTCCCGAACATTACTTTATTTCTTTTTTCCACTGTGAACTTTTTTTCATATAGGAGATGACCTCACATCAAATATCAAAATGGAACGAACTACGGAGACGAAAGATGGAAATAGATCAACGACGACCTTCATCTGGACTGGAATCAGTAAAGAACAGATTATTTATCTAGGCATTGTCGCATGTGTTGGTGTCGGTCTGTTCTTCTTAAACCGTCGCAAGAATTAACGAAGATTCTACGCTGGACATTGAAATAAATCAGTGGACATACTAGAACTACAACATTCTTTCGTTTGTTGCTGCTATCGGTACTACTACTACTATATTACTATTACAACGTGAATTTCCAGGGCTTGGTATCAATTGTTTTCATAGTTAATACTTCGGTTGCAAATTATATTATTGTATATACACTTTATTCTGTACCACACGTAGCTTATCATGTAATTCTAAATTGATTATGCCATAGTCATTCCTTTCATATTCCTTGGCAGTAGAGTATCTTTTCTTTTTCTTTTTATAAAATCTTTATTCAGATACAAAATCACCGATGACATCTTACACAATTATTAACAGCAAGCAGATCATCACATGTTTTAATATAATCAAATTATATATCTATTATAAATGCATTTCCTGTAAATCATTAATTATCTTCATCAATTCAATTTTCAATTCAGAACTTTATTTCAGACTCAGCTGCACAAGGCAGTGGTCCATAAAACATATGTTACATATAGATAGGGATAATAGCGGAGTATGAACATGATGAGTATAATAACAAGAAATTAACAACAAATCGTACAAATACTAAAGAATATAACAAACTAAAACTAAAACTATACTACGTATATACAATGTAACTGTAACATGTAACCTGTATCTGTAAAAATTGATAACAGAAGGCCTATATCAATCTAACTCTAAGCTGTACCTGTAACTGCAATATTAAAATAAATATATGTATAACAAAGTGAAGTTGTAACTTAATTGTAACAATCTCTGCTCACTAACTAGAACAATTAATATACTAATAATTGATAACTAGATATTATAACAAGCAACAAGGACTAAGGAATATACTGCAACCATAAGAGGCTGGATAATCGTTGGTAACATCATGCAAAATATGATCAATTCCGAGGTGTAAGCAGGCTTTTAAGCCAAAATTTCCAGAGGCCCGATGTGTACCTAAGACTACTATACGAGGGGTTCACTAACATCTTTAAAATACTATTCTCAGAGACATCCACTCTCTGGATGAACTTATACATAAGATTTCGTAATACAGCCGAACAGGCTGGAACATTCAACTCAGCAAACATTTGACTAGCACTAAAGTATCTAGGTACCCTAAGAGTAAGCCTGTGCAAACTGCTCTTCTTAAAATTACTCCACAGATGCGCAGTGTACAAAGGTGTACAGTATGCCCTAAATAATGCCGACTTCACGTCCGGAGAACACATATGAAATTTCCTAACGAGCATATTACCTTGAGCATATAATTTACGACACTGTCGACTAATATCTTTATCATCATAAAGGTCCTCAGTAAAAAAATGACCAAGATACATGACCTCTGTACATACATTGAGTTTAGCTCCACATAAATAAAAATCCGGGAATACCAATCTACGGTGTTCCTTACATCTAATTATCATAACATGACTCTTTTTTGCATTATATTTGACATCATTATCATATCCATAATCAGAACAAATCTTGAGCAAACTCTGCAACCCAGCAGTTGACGGGCTAATAATAACGAGGTCATCTGCATACATTAAATGATTGACTACTATACTGCCAACTACACAGCCTTTTTTACAAGCCTTCAAATTGTCGGATAGACCATCCATGTACAGGTTAAAGAGAAAGGGAGAAAGAATACCTCCCTGTCTATCTCCATTACTGACATGGAATGGTTCAGACACACTACTTCCCCATCTAGCCATCATTGTTTGATGGGTATACCAAAACACGAGTATCCTAATCAGGTACTTAGGAATACCTCTATCAGCCATTTTCGTAAACAGCTTTTCATGATTTACCCGATCAAAAGCTTTGGAAGCATCAAGAAAACAAAGAAACAAGGAAGAATTTCTGCTACGATAACTTGCAATAATTTCCTTCAGAGCAAATATACACATGTCAGTGCCATGTTTGGCTTTAAAACCGAACTGGTTATCTTTAGTAAGAATATACATCTCCAACTTACCAAGCAATATCTTTTCCAGCACTTTGGACAGGACACTAGCCAATGCTATAGGTCTATAGTTGTCCTTACTAGTAATGCGACCAGCTTTATTTTTAATGACCGGCACCAAAACAACGGAAATCATACTATCTGGTAAGATACCATGAATCAAAAATCCGGAAATGCACATTGCAAGCAAGGGCATGAGTTTCGGACTTGCAAACTTTAAATGTTCAGCTGTTATAGTATCAAGACCACATGACTTATTGTCATCTAATTTTCTAATAGCTTCTTTAACCTCCTCAGGAGAGATAACCATATTTACATCAAAGTCAACATTAGTAACATCCTGCACTGTACTCTGTACACAATTAAACAAATCCTTATAATGGCTACACCACAATTCACTTATTTTTTCATCACCAGAGATACCTTCAACATTAGTTGGAAGAGGCGCTTTACTATTATTAACACATTTAATTTCTTTCCAAAATTCATAATAACTTTTACCCTGCAATTTACGAGCAACAGAGTCCGCCCGCATGACTTTCTCATTATTCTTAATAAAACGGAGAGCATACTTGAAACGTGCATTGGCCCTCTTTTTTAGCTCAAATAACCGTCCCTGTCTGTTTTTGCCAGCTTCAACCCAGAGTAGGTGAGCCTCACGAGCAGCAGAGTGGAGCTCTGACACATGCTCATTCCAGCCAGGCCTAGTATTATGAACCTTGTTTTTACATTGATATAGAGATTCACTAGCATCACATAAGCATTTCACAATATCATCATATGTATTACATACATAATTAACATGGTCATTGTTCACACAATTGGAATCTCGACATAAAAAAGCATCGTGTGCATGTACATTAATTCCCTCAAGCAATAAATCAGTATCACGGCAATAATTATTCCTACGATTTATATCAATCTTAGTCCAATCTAGCCTGCCTTTATGTACAGTGTTAGCCATACCTGAATCACGTTGCCCAGGCAAATTGTCAACATCAATTGATAAATTAATAGGAATATGATCAGTTGTAGCAAATCTATACATAATTTCCATCTTCTCTATAGAGGCATTAGCATCAGCTGTACATATACAATGATCCAACCATGACGTGGTATGCCATGCTTCACTAACATAAGTGTAACTATCTGCAGGTAAATAATGCAGACTTGATAACACAAAATTATTATCACAACAATATTGTCTCAAATGATTTCCAAATAAGGAACTATTGTCAGATATGTCTGCGTTCCAATCACCTACCACATAAACACTGATAGTGTCTAACTCAGAAATAACCGCCGCAATAAATGCTATTTTCTCATGATAATCACTTTCATTTTCAGGACACTCATAAGGAGTGTATATATTAATGATGACAAATTTCTTATCATCAATTTTAAATTCAATCCCTACAGCCCAATCAACATTTAATCTAACTTCACTAATTAAGTGTTCATATCTAGTGTGCCAGAGTATAGCCACCCCACCAGGTATACGACCCCGAACCAGACCATTTCTGAGATCTGTAGTAGATTCACCAATACCATGATATAACGAATGTAAAGAGTTAATTCCATTTAAATCTTGCTTAGCTAACCAAGTTTCTTGAAGACAGATGATGTCTACCTCATCCTGAAATAGTTTTTCAATGACAAGACGACGAGATTTCTCTGCACTGCTCTGCCCAAGACGCAGCCCACGACAATTATAACTAACACAATTGAACTTAATTTAAAAAGGGTAGCATAATCCAAGCTAGGGCTCTCTCTGGCTCTTCTCTTCGAGTATTGAATGACTACTGCTCACAGGTCCAGAAGACTCTAAAAGTGTCACAGACCCCTGCTTCATCCACCTAATAGTATTCGCATCTGTTTTCTTACTTTTATTTCTTTAACTTCTTGTCTGTATGTCAACATAAACAAGAAATATTTTCCTCTTATTTTCGTTGCTACATTTTTATTAAAATTTATTCACAAAACCCGCTTTATAAGGTGCAAATAAAGCATAATCAAGCAGTAAATTAATATGTGTAACATTTTCCTTTGCGTCATGAAAACCATATACAACAGAAATGGGTGAGAATCTAAAATTTATACAGAAGGAGTTACAGCGCTTTGAGAGGGCCTTCGGTCCTGAAAAGCGCTATATAAGAACTAGCTATTATTATTATTATTATTATTATAATATTTCAATAATATTCCAAAATGGATCAATTTTCTTTGAGTTTCCATTTGAAAAAAATTAAGAGGTGTTGGCAAAATATTATACATATATTTGAAGTTGAATTGAATCAAGTAATTATTACGACCATATTTTAATTAAAAAACCCACAAAGGACCCCACTTAATATAGAAATTTGTCTGCAAAGTTTTATTCTATGTATAAGTTCCGTGTAGATTTGTTTTACAGTAACACAATGTATTGATTACTCAAAATGTTCAAGTTCAAATTAGAAAATATAATTAATTTACGTTTGTATAACCATTAAAATTATAAACTTGTTATAAACCATATTTTATGATTTGCCTCCATCTTTGTTGTATATAGCGATTCGTATTTGGGCATATTAACTCAACCATCTACCATTATAATAAATAAGTTTATCTTGTAATTCATCGACTGTCAAACATCTATTTCCTATCACTATATCCCCTAAAAATGATATACCTGACTTCATTCATCTTTTATATAACGATACAATTTCCCTTAAATTTGATATCACAATGTAACCAAATCATTTCATTCGTAACACATCCATAAGTGGGTCGTATATATTTTACATAATTTACTTGCTAAACTGTAAACCAAGTATAAAATAAATCACAATAAAAAAACAAGTATTTTACCTCTATAAGAAGTCGTAGATTTAGTAAACATTTACAATTCATAATGATATTAATTCCTCCCATTGTTTTCATGGAGTTCTTAAGAACTCGGGAAACTAAACAACCATTTTAATCTTAACTACATAAGTGTAAACACATGTCAACCATGTTCATGCCTGTATTTTGAAGATTATTAATCTACTATTGTTAAAACTTACTTATACATAATACTATCATTATCTATACTTGATGGTTAAGTGTAAAATAATCTTCCTAAGTTTCCAATAACTGACCTTCTGTATAAATAGCAAAAACACTTATCATTGTAAAATAATTCTATTGTATCTCGTTTATGTAAGACACTTCAAATTAGAGGCTCATGTTATGGAGCAAGGAAAAGGGGGGCGCTTACCGGAAGGGAAAAAGACACTTTTTAGAAATGAAAAAGAGAAGGTTTCAAAGTAAAAAGGTAAGTTATCAGAGGTAAAAATGGGGCAATTCTCGCACCTGAAAAGGCCAGAGATGAAAAAGGGCACTTTTGAGTATGGAAAAGTGGAATTTGTCACCTGTCAGATTGCAATAGTGGATTTATCAGAGAGGTAAAGGGGCATTTATGAAAAGAGGAACGATGGGCTCTTATATTCAACAAATTTGGCACTTTCCAGAAGGAAAAAAGGGGCTACTTATCAGAGGTGGAAAGGGGGTGTTTATGAAAAAGGGAAGAGGCTAATTATAAAAAAAAGGGAAAAGCAACTTATCAGAATAATAATAATATAGAGTATTTGTAATGCGCCAACTCCACATGACTAATGTGTTCGAGGCGCATGGAGAAGAAAACCAAAAATACGCACAAAATACACACAAAAATGAACAACGAAGAAGAAAAAAGGCACTTATTAGAAAGGAATAGGGGTACTTGTCAAAGTAAAAAGGGCAATAATTAGAGATGAAAGGGTTACTTCTTGCACCTGAAAAGAGACACTCATCGGAGGTGAAAAGGTGCACTTGTATTAATGGAAAAGGGGCACTTATGAAGTTAATAGGACGGTGCGTGTGCTCAAAAAGTTTAGACTATTATTATTATTATTAATATTAATATTATCAGAGATATTTATCGGAGATGAAAAAAGGGCACTTATGAGAATGAAGAAGGGACACTCATCGGAGGTGAAAAGGGGCATTTGTCGAAAGAAAATGGGCACCTATCATATTTCGATAGGGGAATTTATCAGAGGTGAATAGGGGCATTTATTAGAAGGGGAAGCGGCTCTTATTAAAAAAAAGATTGGGGGCACTTATCACAAATAAAATGGGCCTGTACGTGTCAAAATAAATGGGACACTTATCAGAGGTAAAAAGTGGTACTTATTAGAAGGGGAAGGGGCACCTCCTACCAAGGAAAAGGGGCTCTTGTCAAAGAAAAATTGGGCACTTTCCTATATTAACAAGGGGCACTTTCGGGGTACTTGAAAAATTTCATTTTTTTTTTTTTTTTTTTTTTTTTTTTTTAATGCCTGACTTGTGCTGATTTAGAGGTAATTTAGAGTGGATTTCAAGCATTACCCTTTTGTAACTACAGTTAAAATCTAAAAGTAATAGTTTGGACATGGTCTTACTGTATTTCATCACATTGTCATTCTATGGCATGCGAGGCATGACACATTCAAATATAAATTCAAACAATAACATATGTATTATACAGAGATCTTGTCGATGCCAGAGCCATCTGTACACAGAGTTCGGCCAACTTGGTTTCGCTGGGTCACAACATGGCGTATATTCTTTTGTTTTGGGCTTGCCCAACAAAGCAGTAGTCGCCATGTTGTGTCCAACTCGAACCGGGTTGGCCAAACTCTCCTAATCAATGGCACTGGTCGATGCTATTTAATGTGAGCGCCCTCTGTCATGAATTATGCCTATTCGGGATCGGGGATTCCCCTTTTTTAATTGACCTTAACCTCCCAAAATCATGATTATTGAATATAATGGTCTTTGTCAGATAGCGTCAACGGAATAGCAACTAGTGTGTTAGATTGTGTGCATCAGAAGGGGTTGTAATCTCAACAGAGCGGAATTCAAACTGTTCTTCTATCTAAACAAGGTAAGCAGTGATACATTTATGTCTTTGAGAATAACGGAAATAAATTATACCCTATCTATTTCCCAATGTGTCGATTGGAATAGTTATACCACACAAAATAGTCAGGTCAATATACGATAATAAACACCCCAACCCCCAAAAAATTGCAACAAAAGGTTTTTCAACGGTTTCTAGTAGTATTCGACCTCAGGAATAACTCAGGAATAAAATCGAAGGTTCAGAAAGCTGTTATTTTCAAGATGGCGTCCAAAATTGCCGCCGATACCTAGAAATTGCCATAAATCACTTATTATCCATCCTAGAGACATACTTTTGGTGTCTATCCCATGGTTTCGGGGGTCAGAGAATCCATTGAGACAAGTAAGAATGGTTTGTGGTGGTCTAGGAAACCCCAAAATCCAAGATGGCTTCCAAAATGGCAGCCAAAACATTAAAATGGCCATAAGTCACTTATTATCCATCCGAGAGACATAATTGGGGTGTCTATGCTATGGTTTTCGGGGTCATAGAATCCATTAGGATAAGTTAGAACGTTAAGCAGTGGTTCAGGAAACCACGAAATCCAATATGGCGTCCAAAGGGCCACAAAACCACTAAGATTTCTCAATAGAGGGCGCACTTTATAATCAGAAAATGAACTTATATATAATATTTCTCTTTCATCCTTACGGTGTCACCGACCCCCCCCCCCTAGAAAAAGGGTCAATTCAACTACTGACAGGTCATTGTCCACACTGAGGGAGTGGCCGAGGGGGGGGGGGGGGTGACAAAGAAAAAGTAACAACTTAATAATAATATCTAGACACACGTTCATAATACCTACCATACAATACAAAATGTTTAAAACCGTGTGTTGTTTATGTCATATTATAGCGAATACCGGTACACATGCAGATCTTCATGTTCCTTCATTTTGATGAGGAATGTACTTTAGTAAGGAAAAATCATCTGCTTCACTATCAAGTGACTCGTTATATGGATTGTGGCATACATCAAGTTGGCAAGGTCCACAAACACTGTTACATGGTAGTCTGTAACATTTGCAGGTACAACAAGGTGTGTGCTACAAGCAGTACAGCAGTTGCAATGAATCAACTTAAGAAGTATAGGTGCAGCCTCCGTATTTGACATTAGTGGAACCAGATGATTGTCCTCTAATTTCCAGCCCCATTCTGTGACGTCCATGTCTTCTCACTCTTCATTCATGCCATGACTTGGTAGCCCGGGAGGGGGAGGGGGGGGGGGGGGTACTCACATATTAAGACATACAGGCGTGTGCGGCTCTAATGAGTCACTTTTTCAACAATAATCCCTAAACATGGGGTCCCATTTTTAACAAAATTATCCCTAAACATGGGTCTGTGTTTTCAAAATTTTGGAGTGTTTGCATTGTGAAAATTTTGAAAAGTGGGCTTTACTTCGAGAAAAATGACCCCGAAAAAAAGGTAGGGGTTTCTAATCTAATCCCCCCCCCCCCCCCCACACCACCACCCGGGCTTGGTAGTATGTTCTGAGGGAGTGCATTTGGTGGAGGCTGACGTAGGAGGAGTTGCATTGGCAATTTTCTTGACAAACAAGATGTATCGTAATGATGCAACTGAGTCAATCCCTTTCAGTGGGCTATTCTGGGGTACATCAATGATTATAGCTCAGCAGCCTTCCAATATGCTGTTTTAATAGTCTCGTTTGAAAGGAAAGACAAAATCAAGACTGTGGGAGAGATTTCCAAAGTACAAATTGTACCTGAACAAACCATAAATGCTGCTTTGCTTTGCTGTTTCAACAGTTCCTGGTAGTTTAAAAAACAAGGGAACTTGAAAAGCAGAGGTGATGAGCTTTGACAGAATAGCACGATCATATCCTGATTTCAACCCCCCCCCCCCACTATATGGTTCTGCAAATGTAGTTTTTGACGGCTATGGTGGAGGGCCGTCAATTAATGATAATACACACCAGCGACGTACGTAGGCATAATGCCCATCCAGTTGTCAGATTCAATGCAGACACATTATTCTCAGGCAAGAAGGATGAGTTGTTATCAAGAGACTGCAATTAGCAGGGACTCATGAATCTCATTAGTGAGGAACTGAGGAAGAGTAATTGCACCGTCATCAATGTACAGTATCCGAAGATGCAGATGTACATATTGCTAAAGCTACAGTGAATTATTCTTGTCGTCAGTCTACTACTCTGATTTGAGAAGGCACTGACCTATTGGTGTTACTCTTGCATTATGCAGATGTAGATAGCAGGGAACTATACTTCCACTCTTACAATGCAGCCAAGGCTCCGAAGGTGTATAACATTAAGCAGTTGAAAGTGGACCTGGGTAAAGATCTATGCTCACTACTACTTTCTCGACATGCCTAAACTGGTTGCGATTCGTTTTCCAGGATATTCGGAATCGGAAAGAGAGCAGTCTTCGAGAAGCTTGTGAAATGCAGCCCCACTTAAGAATCCAGTGCTAGTACTTTCCTTCTTCCAAGTCAGCCACAGGAACTAATAGAGGAACTTGGTATCAAAGCAATGTCTTTCATGTTTGGTTGCTGCTGTAATGACTCAGTTGCATCATAACGATACAACTTGTTTGTCAAGAAAATTGCCAATGCGACTCCCTCCAACGCCATCCTCCACCAAATTACACTCCCTCAGAACGTATTACCAAGTCATGGCATGGATGGAGAGTGAAATATAAGACATGGACGTCACAGATTGGGGCTGGAAATTAGAGGACAATGATGTTGAGTACGGAGGCTGTACCTAGTAATCTTCTTAAGTTGATTCATTGCAACTGCTGTACTGCTTGTAGCACACCTTGTTGTACCTGCAGATGTTACAGACTACCTCGTAACAGTGTGTATGTGGACCTTGCCAACTAGATGTATGCCATAATCCATATAACGATTCAATGGATAGTGAAGCAGATGATTTTCCTTACTAAAGTACATTCCTCATCAAAATGAAGGAACATGAAGATCTGCATGTGTATTCGCTATAATATGACATAAACAACACAATGTTTTAAACATTTTGTATTGTTTGGTAGGTATTATGAACGTGTGTCTAGATATTATTATTAAGTTGTTACTTTTTCTTTGTCACTCCCCCCCCCCCTCGGCCACTCCCTCAGTGTGGACAATGACCTGTCAATAGTTGAATTGACCCTTTTTCTAGGGGGGGGGGGGGGGGTCGGTGACACCGTAAGGGTGAAAGAGAAATATTATATAATTATAAGTTCATTTTCTGATTATAAAGTGCGGCCTCTATTGAGAAATCTTAGTGGTTTTGTGGCCCCTTGGACGCCATATTGGATTTCGTGGTTTCCTGAACCACTGCTTAACGTTCTAACTTATCCTAATGGATTCTATGACCCCCAAAACCATGGCATAGACACCCCAATTATGTCTCTCGGATGGATAATAAGTGACTTATGGCCATTTTTATGTGATGGCGGCCATTTTGGACGCCATCTTGGATTTTGGGGTTTCCTAGACCCTCACAAACCATTCTTACTTGTCTCAATGGATTCTCTGACCCCCGAAACCATGAGATAGACACCAAAAGTATGTCTCTAGGATGGATAATAAGTGATTTATGGCCATTTCTAGGTATCGGCGGCCATCTTGGACGCCATCTTGAAAATAACAGCTTCATGAACCTTCGATTTTGGTCTACTTTTAGTATGTTATTCCTGAGGTCGAATACTACTAGAAACCGTTGAAAAAACTTTTGTTGCAATTTTTTGGGGTCAAACCATATCTTGACCTGACTATAATGACAGATTGTTGATATCAGGGCTGAGATAAACATTGGTATTCTGTACAAGTTCACTTTTATGAATTGTGCACGCATTAATAATGTAAATGTCCTGTGAGTTGGGTAGCTGTAGTTGTCTGAGAGGGATATATAATAGGATAATACTTAACCTGCCTATTGAGGTGATTTGATTCCTCTGCCGGTTGTCTAGAGTGATAGATGTCATGGGTTAGTCAAACAGGGTACAAGTATTTAGTCCGTGATAGTTAATCAGGGAGAGGGTATTAAGGGTGGTCTGGCATGCCTGACATTTCTAATAGAGAATAAATAAAAGAACAGTGAAATGTAACTGTAACTTTATCATAGAAATACACTACTTAATACTAAACACAATATATTATGAATAGATCACCTCGCTACCCGAATATGAGGTGCCTGAATATGAATATGACATGATGAGGGGGTGGTAAACAAACACTGGAACTGTTCTGTAAAAAGACGTTCAAAGTTCAAGTGTTTCTTCATTGTCTGTTTATTATTCCTGATAATATCGCAACGCTCTATGACAGATGTAGACATATTTTTGTTAAAGAGCACTATAAATGTATCTTTGTAAAGCGCATTGAGAGGGCCTGATATACACTATAGAATAACAATATAACACGATTTACCCAATACATCAGGAACGAAATTACCGGGTCAGACCCTGTGGCACTTTATAGTTTAAAGGGATAGTTGAGTTTTTGTTTCAGACCGCAAATGCCTTTTGATTGCTCTTATTCTTATTAACGACATTTCAAGTGCTCTTTTAGGACCTAAAATTGCTATGAAGGTAATTTTAGACCTCAAAATGTGTGAAATTTAGCCAAAACGATCATACCAATACAGCTCCACTTTAAAAAAATATGGCGACCGTTAATTAATTCATTAATTAATTATAACATTACATGGGCGTAACCAACACGAAAAGGCCAACAAAAAACCCACATCGGCATTGGCTGGAGTAAAAAATCTCGCAAAACATATTTTGTGTAGCGCTCTCTGCAACAAAACTCAACTATCCCTTTTAATGTGTATGTTTCTTATCGTTTTCCGCCCATTGTTCTTGTTTGCTTTCACAGGGTTTTTTTTTCTGTGTTAAATCTCAACGAATCTCAAAAATAATCATGGTAAACAAGGATGCTCTCTTCGACGAACTCTCAAAGAAGTTTCCAGCTGGAAAGTATACAACGTTTTGCAATCAAATGGGCGTTGGCTACGATGAAGCTAAGAGCATACTGAAGACATGTAAGGAGGATTACAACGACGCTCTGAGAGCCGTTCTATCTCAATGGGATCAAAAGATGAAGGGTGTCACCAGGAAACAACTAGAAGATGCCCTGGACGGAGCAGAGGTCGGTGGACTCTGTTCCATTGTGAAGAAACATTATGAAAAGGGTAACATTCAGTCATTCCTAGTAGGATTTATTCTTTTTTTTAATATCTGAAATAACCTGAAAATATTACCAGTGTCATCTTGCCATGAAGCAAACTTGAAATAATCACAAAATTGTGAGTTCAACATAAATATAAAGTTAGATATGTTTTGGACATGCATCGGTGTTTGTTATGTCTACAGTATACACAACCAAATTGTCCTTGTTTGAGATTGTTAACAGGGTGAGTAGAAGTAAAAAAAAAAAAAATTAAAGACCCGATCCACTTAGAATTCCATTTTTGACTTTTGTTGCAGTCCATGAAAAGCTATCTTAGAATCTGACCTGGCAACATGTCAAATTATATCGTACACATTTACCTATCGGAAACCGGAATATGCGTATATTTTTCTTGTTCGTCTCATGGATTAGAAATGCATAGTTATATAATACATGAAGGTATGTAAGTGCAGATATGAATACATCATAACAATTACAAATTATAAAGTAATACAGTATTACGTAGTCTACCGGTGTTCTTTTCACAGCTTCCACTGAAGTGGTAGCCGCCACGGGAGTGGTAGCCGGAGATGGCGCTTTTCCCGAAACTGGAAATCAGGTTATCAACCAATCGAACAGATCGGACTCAGTACGTACGAATCAAGGAGGTATGTTGTTGTGTTGTTGTTTTAGTTTTATTGGCGTGTTTCAATCAATTATGAATATTTACGCCGGTAACATACATAGTCAACAGCCTCTCTCCTATCCGTATTAATTCCACTTGTTTTTCTCGCTTCTGCTTCTGTATTCCTCTTCCTTTAGTTAATTCTTATACTTTTGTCTATTCTCAGTCTTCTCTTTCTTCATTCCAGTCTTCATTCTTCTATGGTAATTTCCTCTGTTTGTATAGGGTTGATAATTACTAAAAAAAATAAGTAGTGGATACAAAGGAGAAGATGAGATGAGGCAGAAAACAATAAAGATAGGAACAAAGAGGAGGAGAAGAAGATAGGCTTAGAGACCAGATGAAATGAAGTCAAAAGAAGAAAATACCATGGAAAAAGAGACTGAAAAATGGAGAATGGAAAGAGGGAAAATAAAGAGATGTATAAAGAAATGAAAAAAGAATGAGCGAAAAAAGCAACATCAAGAACGACTCATTGAATTTCTCCGTCAGTATGAATGGCATACGCTGGCTAGTCCACAGCATAGACTGTTTCCGTGTCGCGCGCCCTATATCAGCAGAGAAAATAGGGACTTTTAGATTTGCGTGGACTGATACGTGAGACGTCCATTCAAGGCAGTGCATTAAAAGGACGTCGATCGTAGCAATCCCCACTGTCTTCGTGCGAATCTAAAAGTCCCTAATAACTCACCCTCAACGCTGAACCGGAGGCGTCTTATTTTTTCGTACCACGGCGAGGCCAGATTCCTACTATTTCATGAATATTCATTACGCAGGGTCGGGGAAAGTCTAGATTCTCTTGAATATTCATGTATGATCGAGGAGGGAACAGCTACTACGTACGTAGCATGCGCAGCATCGAATATCGTGTGTAATACCCCCTTCACATACACGGATTTTTCTTACGAGTCCTTACGGATCGCCAACTCGTAGTCAATCGCAAGCATCCGTAAATAACTCGCTGGTATCCGTAAATAACTCGTCACAACTCGCAACAACTCGTAGATACTCTTAAGGATCCGTGAAAGGAGAGGCAAATTTTTTGACATGTCAACAATCTTCTTACGAGTGTCCACGGATTGATTTGTCCGTAAATGGCACGTAAATAGCTCGTAACAATCCGTAACCATCCGTAAACCGCTCGCAACAACACGTCCACATCCGTAAACTGCTCGCAAGAATCCGTTAATGACTCGTATCAGATTTTTGTAACGATTCGTTGCGGTTAGTTTACGATTTGTTTACGGATTATGTACGGATTATTGCGAGCAGTTTATGGATGGTTGCGTGTGCTTACGTGTCGTTTACGATTTTATTCGGGTCATTTTACGATGGCTTTACGGATTGATACGGGTTATTACGAGCATTTCATGTGTAGTTACGAGTACTTTACGAATAGATACGTATACTTTACGTATGCTTACGAACAGTTTACGATTTGGGGAAAGGTATAAAAGTTGCAAATTCGAACACTTCATTTTCAGTTGTTATTTTTTGGCTAAAAATAGTAAGGACTCGTAAATACTCGTAACTTACTCGTAACTATTCGTAACAACACGTAAATAGGTCGTAACCAACACGTTAGTTGCTCGTAGTTATCCGTAACAACTCGTAACAAATCGTGGACTGTTGCCGTTAATACATCGTAATAATCCGTAATAAACCGCAAAAAGCTCGTAATAAATCTTAAACCGGTCGTAAAAGCTGCCAAATCGTAAGGATCCGTGAAAGATCCGTGAATTGTGCGATCCGTAAGGACTCGTAAGAAAAATCCGTGTATGTGAAGGAGGTATTACACATTGGATTAATGGTATAAAACGACATAGAAAAGGAATGTCATGGTCATTCAGATATGTGTCAGTAGACAAGATATATAGCATATATTTCAAGCAAGAGTTATATAAAATGATTGTTCTCTCGATAGGCAATTTATGAGTAATTCTGAGGTTAATTAAGTTGAATCTATATAGTTCTTTTTTATGCATTAAAAAATAATCAGTTCTAGGTTAGCTTGTTTAAATATTACAAGCAGAGGTTCAATTTTTTGTTAGTGAATGTGATACAGTATTTTAATTGCCCATTTTAATTGTTTATTGTAAAGCGCAAAGAGAGGTCCTGATATGCGCTTTATTAATATAGCACGATTTACTCAAGAAATCAAGGACAAAATTACTGGGTCAGACCCTGTGGCACTTTATAGTACGAGTATGTTCATTATGTTTCCCTTGTTCTTGTTTGTTTTCACATGGTTTCGTTTTTTGTATAAATCGCAAATCATCTTAGGAATAATCATGGTAGACAAGGATGCTCTCTTCGACGAACTCTCAAAGAAGTTTCCAGCTGGAAAGTATTCAACGTTTTGCAGTAAAATGGGCGTTGGCTACGATGAAGCTAAGAGCATACTGAAGACATGTAAGGAGGATTACAACGACGCTCTGAGAGCCGTTCTATCTCAATGGGATCAAAAGATGAAGGGTGTCACCAGGAAACAACTAGAAGATGTCCTGGACGGAGCAGAGGTCGGTGGACTCTGTTCCATTGTGAGGAAACATTATGAAAAGGGTAAAATTCAGTCATTCCTAGTAGGATTTATTCTTTTTTATATCTGAAATAAACTGAAAATATCACAAGTGTCATCTTGCCATGAAGCAAACTTGAAATAATCACAAAATTGTGAGTTCAACATAAATATAAAGTTAGATATGTTTTGGACATGCATCGGTGTTTGATATGTCTACAGTATACACAACCAAATTGTCCTTGTTTGAGATTGTTAACAGGGTGAGTAGAAGTAAAAAAGGGAAATTCGGAACAAAATTCATACACAAAACTAAAGACCCGATCCACTTAGAATTCCATTTTTGACTTTTGTTGCAGTCCATGAAAAGCTATCTTAGAATCTGACCTGGCAACATGTCAAATTATATCGTACACATTTACCTATCGGAAACCGGAATATGCGTATATTTTTCTTGTTCGTCTCATGGATTAGAAATGTATAGTTATATAATACATGAAGGTATGTAAGTGCAGATATGAATACATCATAACAATTACAAATTATAAAGTAATGAAGTATTACGTAGTCTACCGGTGTTCTTTTCACAGCTTCCACTGAAGTGGTAGCCGCCACGGGAGTGGTAGCCGGAGATGGCGCTTTTCCCGAAACTGGAAATCAGGTTATCAACCAATCGAACAGATCGGACTCAGTACGTACGAATCAAGGAGGTATGTTGTTGTGTTGTTGTTTTAGTTTTATTGGCGTGTTTCAATCAATTATGAATATTTACGCCGGTAACATACATAGTCAACAGCCTCTCTCCTATCCGTATTAATTCCACTTGTTTTTCTCGCTTCTGCTTCTGTATTCCTCTTCCTTTAGTTAATTCTTATACTTGTGTCTATTCTCAGTCTTCTCTTTCTTCATTCCAGTCTTCATTCTTCTATGGTAATTTCCTCTGTTTGTGTAGGGTTGATAATTACTAAAAAAATAAATAGTGGATACAAAGGAGAAGATGAGATGAGGCAGAAAACAATAAAGATAGGAACAAAGAGGAGGAGAAGAAGATAGGCTTAGAGACCAGATGAAATGAAGTCAAAAGAAGAAGACACCATGGAAATAGAGACTGAAAAATGGAGAATGGAAAGAGGGAAAATAAAGAGAAGTATAAAGAAATGAAAAAAAGAATGAGAAAAAAAAGCAACATCAACAACAACAACATCATCAAAAAAAAAATTATATGTTAATACCTGTTTCGTGTTGTTGACATTTTGTTGATATTATGTGCACGCGTGATCATGAGCTAGCTTACTAGTAGGTATAGCACACCAAAAATAAGTACAACAAACACATGTTATATGATGATTGCAAATAATAATAATAATAATAATACTCAGTTCTTTTATAGCGCATAACACATAACAGGATAGCATGTCTCTATGCGCTTCAAATAGAAAGGATAGAACTACAAGAAAAAGTCATACAAATTAGAAAATCCACTTAGAAGCAAAGAAGTACATGTAGTGTTGGACGCTGAGTTCATGAGTGTACACTTTTAACATTGAATAAATACGTTTTAAGAGAAACCTTAAACTTGTTTAAATTATTGTGATTTCTCATGGAATCTGGAAGTGAATTCCATAAAACTGAGGAGGCGTGCGTAAAAGAACGTTCACCGTATATTTTTGTTGAGGTGGGAGGAACAATGAATAATGATTTTGAGCTTGATCTTAAAGTACGAGTAGGCCGATATAATGATAAAAGTTCACATAAATAAGAAGGGGCAATGTCATGAAAGCATTCGTATGCAAAAACTAATAGTTTAAACAAAATACGGGAGTGGACAGGAAGCCAATGCAGATTTCGTAGTACAGGAGTAATTGATTCGTATTTCCGAGTTCGGGTCACTAATCTTGCCGCTGAATTTTGAATAGTTTGCAATTTTTTGATTTGTCGCTGAGGAAGACCGAAAAGAAGACTGTTACAAAAATCAATGTGGCACAAAACAAATGCATGGACTAATTTTTCAGTGGTGGGCCTATCCAAAAAAGCACGTATTTTTCCAATCATATACAAAGCATACGAAGCAGCGCGACATTTTTGAGATATAAAATTCTCAAATGTCAACCGACAATCAAAAATCACTCCTAGGTTTCTACAAGATCTGTTTGCATGTAACAATGTCCCATCTAGATCTATAGACTGAATAGATTGCGTTTCTCGAAAACGTGAAGAAATGCGGAGGAACTCTGTTTTACTACTGTTTAGCTTCAGGCTATTTAGCTGAGACCACTCCTTGATGGCGTGTATACAGTTTAAGATTTCAGTAGTTGGATCAAAATCATTAGACTTTTTAAAGGACACATACTATTGCGTATCATCCGCATAGAACATCTTTTGTATATGATACCTATCTATTATGGACTCCAGTGGAGAAATATAAAGCGTAAACAAAATGGGACCTAACACAGATCCTTGCGGAACACCGTGAGTTAAAGAGTGGGTGGATGATCGTTCATTTCCAATAATAACACGATGGCTTCGGCCCAACAGATACGATTGGAACCATTTCAGAGCCTGGTCACAAATTCCAAGTTTGTGTTCCAAACGCTTCAAGAGAATGTCGTGATTTATGGTGTCAAAAGCCGATGAAAAATCTAGTAATATGAGAATTACTTCTTCACCCTTGTCTAATGACATCAGTAAATCATTTGTGACCCGAAGAAGAGCTGTTTCGACTCCATGAAACTGACGATAACCTGATTGGAATTTGGCATAAAGATCATTTTCTTTAAGATAGGCTTGCAACTGGGAAGCTGCAAGCTTTTCTAAGATCTTGGCAAAGAATCTTAGATTAGCGATTGGACGATAGTTCTTTAACTCTTCTGTATTCAAAGAATTTCCTTTTAATTTTGGTAGGATATTGGCACACTTAAATTTATCGGGGAAGCACCCAGTTACAAACTAATCATTAACAATGGTTGTCATGACTGGAACCAATTCATCTAAGAATTGTTTAAGAAAAGGAGTCGGAATGGGGTCAAGATCGCATGTCGTTGAGGAAGATTTCATAATACAACTACGTACTTCTTCATCAGTTACTGTTCTGAAATGCCCAAAAGATGATGACCTGTATGGCCCTTCGACAAAACAGAATTCAGTAGCATTTGAGGTGGAGGACTGTAGCTGATGTGTGATGTTTTCTACTTTCTCGGCGAAGTACATAACAAAGCGTTCTGCTAATGAGTCACCAGCGCCATCAGTGGTTGGAATAGTTAGAGAAGTGGTAGGCCGCGTCAACTGTTCAACCTTCTTAAAAAGTTCACGCGGGGTACATTTTCTAAGCTGATCACGATGATGCTTACTCCTTGCAGATCCCAGCTGGTTACTGTAATGATGGGCTGCTTTTCGGAAATTCTCACGATCAATTTCCAATCCATTTGGAAAAGCTTTTCGTTCTAGCGCTCGGAGTTCCCGCTTGAGCTGACTTAGATCATCACAATACCATGGAGATTCAGGTCGACTTGTGATGATGCGCGTAACTTCAGGGGCGTGCTTGTCAAGGAGAGAGGAAAGCGAATACTCAAACTGGTCAACCTGTTCGTTAACGTTGTCGGAAGAAAATGAGTATAGTTCAGACAAAAGAATGTCTTGACGAAATGCCCTAATGTTAATTAGTTGTATTTTCCTAGTTCTAATCTTCACCTTAATGGGCTTAGGTTTACGAATATTCATGGAGCATATGACAGCTACATGGTTCGATGGAAGATAACTCGTTGATGATACGTTACTGATGAAATTGTCATTTGCTCGTGTAAGAACCAGATCTAATGTGTGTCCACTTGTATGTGTTGGAAATTGGACATGTTGCTGAAGATTAAGAGATGAGATAACATTCAGAAAGCTGACGGAGTTGGAGTCTGTAGCAGAGTCCATGTGATAGTTGAAGTCGCCGACGATCATTAACTGATGTGATGAAGATACCAGCTGCTCCATGAGCGTAGAAAATTCTTGTAGGAAAAGGTGATCTGTTGACTGACCTGAAGCTGTTCGTTGTGGCCTATAAAAGACCAAAAGACGAGTTGGAACTTGTCCATGAGAGGTGACAAGTACATCAATATATTCAAATGATTTGAAGATGTTGGCCGATTCAAACCTCTTTGTTTTAAAGGACTGTTTGATGCATACAGCCACACCACCTCCAACACGACCCACCCTGGGCATCTGATGTAAATCATAATTTTGAAGGGTGGAGGATATTTGGGCTAGGGGAATGTTGTCACGATCATCGCCCGTGAACCATGTCTCGGTCACGGCTGCGATGTCTATTTTATAATTAAGCATAAGGTCACAGAACATGTGTGTTTTAAATGGCAAAATGATCAAGCTTTATGAAAGCTTCAAAAAACTAAAAACAGAATTGAAATCGGTCAATGCGTTGTGATTTTATACCATTTTTTTGATATCGCAAAATTACCGAAAAACCTGCCAGAAATGGTCAAATTGGCAAAAATGGCAAAATTCGACAAAGTTGACAACTTAATTCATCACTTTCTTGGACACAAATAATAAATTAAATTATCAGACACTAAAATATCATCTTTGTGGTAAAAAAGACAAAAAAGATAGTTCATATATCTATTACCGTTTTGAAAACAGAAGCAAACAAAATAAGTCATTTTTGCCATTTTTGCGAATCTGCAGATATGAAAAAGTTGTGAAAATAACTAAGTCCGCCTAATTAATATGCGCATATGTTATCAAATCAAAACCGAACATGATACATCAATGAAACCTATGTATATCAAACAGGTATGGAATTATTTATTTTTTTGAAGAAAAAAAAAAAATTATGAATATTCATCAAATATGCAAATTAGGTCATTTCAGCTAATCATATATATAGGAAAGTCAAACTGTTCATTTTGTTGGCATTTTTTAAATTATATATTTATAGATCATATTTACACCAAATATTAACATTAAATTCCAAATGATTTTGCAATGCCAGTAAAAAATGGCGATGGAAATTACTTGGATCACCGTTACAGCTACACTGTCGCTCATAAAGGTGGGATATTTTTTTTTTATCCTAATTTATGGAATTATTTTAAAAATAATTTAAAAATAATAGATCTAGATAATAGTATACATTCTCAGATTTTATTGAACAATAATTTGCCAATGTGTGCTTTGCGTGACTGCTAAAGCATATGTATGCTACTATGCTTATCAACTAGGGGACCTATGCCCTTAAGTCATAAATGACAGTAATGAGGATTAATGCCCCACACAAGGGCACTTATATAGCACATCGACACGGTTTTGATCCTGGGGCCTCACAGTTACGAGGCCATTGCTTTGTCACTGAACCATGACTGTACGCAGCGAAGGCTAGGGTAGGGGGCAGTTTCCATAAATTAAAAAAAACACAGAAAATGCAATAAATTTTCAATAATTTATTGCATTTTACCCCGGTTCCCAACATAATTTTTTTTTCTGTGTGCCCATGCATTATGGCTCAAGGCATGGGCACACGGAGGATTTTTTTTTTCTTAACAGTTCAATTTACAGCTATTTCTTTGACTGAGATATGGATTAAGGAGAACAATATATATTATGATATTCACAACTAAACTCTTGAACTTAAAGGCCCACTGCACTACTTGTAGCTACTTGCGCCCTCTATATAACAAACAATGCCTAATCGGTGACCATTGGTCCCCCATGATCCTCTTTTTCTTATGTTAACTGAGAGCTGAGTTGATGAGATAACCACCTGTCCAGTGACCTTGCAGGGCGCTCTAATCCCTCCTGTAAACTATGGCAGATAAGCTTAAAAGGTCGACAGAATAAAAAAGGTGGTGGAATTGGTTTTTATGTAAGAAATGATGTGAAATTTAATCGTAGACATGATATTGATATAAATACTCCATAATAATATGAATCGCTTTTTATTGAAGTTGTTACTGCTAATAAAAGTGCAATTCTCGGAGTTGTTTATAGACCTCCTGACCAACCTATACAAAGTTTTCTTGAATCGGTTGAGAATGTTATTTACTACTGTAAACACTGAAAATAGAATATTTTACATGATTGGGGATTATAATATAAACCTATTTAAAGTAAATTGTCAATCTCATGTTAAATATTATATTGAAATGTTTATGGCAGTTGGTATGTACCCTCTAGTTCATGGTCCAACGCGTGTTGTAAATAACTCAATCTCTCTCTCAACCTTGAAAATTGTTCATCTGGCACAATCTTAACAGACATTAGTGATCATTTCCCAATATTCTGCATTTATTCTCAAAGAACTCAAACCGTAACAGAACCGTGTATTACAATAAAAAGACAATTTAGTGCAAACAATATAAATACTTTTATTACGAATATATACGCATTGGATTCCGAGAGAAAACGATCCTAATTCGAGTTATGATTGTTTTCCAAAACAATTTCAACATGTATATGAAATATGTTTTCCAATGAAATGTCAATTAAAGAAGAAAAAACGATTTGATAAACCTTGGTTCAATGATGAATTAAGACAGCTGAACAAAAAGAAAAGCTTATATTACAATAAATATTTGAATACTCGTACTGCGTATAGACTTGCTGCATACAAAAAGTGTAGAAATAAGTTAACAAATAGAATTAAATATGTAAAATATAAGTATTTCAAAGTTTTGTAGATGCTAAAGGTGATACTAAACAAACATGGACAATTATAAATGGTCTTTTAGGCACAAAGTCTAAGATAAATGAAATTCCAAGTACTTTACAATATGATAATGAAACCATTGATAATGATACAGATATATGTGAATCTTGTAACGAATACTTTATCAATATAGGTCCAAAATTGACATCAACTCTTGATATTCCTACTGGCGATTTTAAACAGTATCTGAAGAAAAAATGAATCTACTGCTTTTTTTGTTTACTCCAGTCACTCCAAGAGAAATAATAAACATTGTAGATAAATTAAAGAGTAATAAATGTAGTTTTTTGACAGTGTTAATATTAAGATGGTTAAAAGAGTTATACATTTGATCTGTTATCAATTATGTGCAATATTCAATTCTTCATTGGAAACTGGGATCGTACCAGATCAGCCAGCTGAAAATTGCTCAAATTATTCCTACATTTAAAAGTGGTACTAAAACTGAAATGTCCAATTATAGACCTATATCACTACTTCCAGTATTCTATAAGATATTAGAAGTAGCTGTGTATAATCGCTTATATTCCTTTTTGTATCTGCATAATATTTTGAATAATTCACAATTTGGTTTTCGAACAGGCCACTCCACATCCTCTGCTTTAACTGGTTTTACATGCCAAGTTTCTCAAGTTTTTGATAAATCGGAAGTCATGATGGGATTGTTTTTAGACCTCAGTAAAGCCTTTGATACTCTACATCATAATATTATACTTGAAAAAATATTCAATTACGGAATACGTGGTGTGTTATTAAATTGGTTTAAGAGTTATTTAACAAACAGAAAACAATTTGTCAAAATTAAAGGTAATACTTCGTCTATACAAACAGTTGTATGTGGAGTGCCACAAGGCTTTATTTTAGGCCCGCTTTTATTTATTCTTTCTTTAAATGACATGTGCAATATATCGGACGAATTAAAATATATCTTATTTGCAGACGACACCAGTGTGTTTATGCTCATAAAAATATTCAAACTTTACAACAGGACTTTGGTAATGAAATAAACAAGCTATTACATTGGCTTTCTTTGAATAAATTAATTTTGAATGTTAATAAAACTAACTACATGGTATTAACAAAACAACAACAAATAGATTTTAATGAGGTTGATCTTCAGGTGAATAATCATGAATTCCAACGTGTATCTGTAAACAAATTCCTCGGAATAGAAATTGATTCTAAACTTACATGGAATGAACACACTGGTGCTGTCTGCAACAAGATCTAAAAAAATACTGGCATTCTAAACAAACTTAGATTTCTACCAAAATGTGTTTTAAGAACTTTATATACTTATAATTCTTCCTCATTTGTTATTACTGTTCTGAAGTATGGGCCATGACAATCCAAACCAATCTGAATACAGTGCGTCCCAGAAAAAACGAAACCGAGAAGTATCGATGTTTTATCATAACTTAATCAAGACCATAATTAGTGAATGATACATATTTGGAAAGCTTAGAGTCTCCTCTTTCAGTTGATGCTACTCAGATGATTCATATTTCACGCATGAGTGATTGAAAGCAATTTGAAGGAAGGAAACCAAAAAGACATTTGGCGAGCGGTATCTGAATTTCGAAGAAAAATTCACATTTCTAGAAAGTTGAGTTTCTGCCCTTTCATATGACACCTCAATCAAGAAAAATGAGCGAGGAATAACAAAGTTCTGTTTGTTTAAAGTAGCCCTTACATTTTCATAATTTTAACAAACGAATTCGTTTTCACTGGGTGCCTGCCGTAGCAAAAAGCAGATTTGACAAAGGACCTAACTCCGTTTGGTTGACAATCAGCCATGCATGAAGACTCTCGTCTACGGCTGATTGTCAACGAAACGGAGTTAAGTCTTTTGTTAATTTCGTTTATTGATACGGCAGGCAGCCAGTGAAAACGAATTCGTTTAATAAAATTATGGAAATGCAAGCACTACTTTAAACAAACAGAACTTTGTCATTCCTCGCTCATTTTTCCTGATTGAGGTGTCATATGAAAGGGCAGAAACTCAACTTTCTAGAAATGTGAATTTTTCTTCGAAATTCAGATACCGCCCGCCAAATGTCTTTTTGGTTTCCTTCCTTCAAATTGCTTTTAATCACTCATGCGTGAAATATGCATCATCTGAGTAGCATCACATGAAAAAGGAGACTCTAAGCTTTCCAAATATGTATCATTCATTAATTATAGTTGTGATTAAGTTATGATAGAACAACGATACTTCTCGGTTTCGTTTTTTCTGGGACGCACTGTATAATACTCAAAATGCAACAGAAAGCCATCCGGTTAATTTCAAATTCACACTACAGAGCTCATTCAAAACCTATATTTATAAATTAAAGCTTCTCAATGTATTTGATATCTGTAAAAATCATATTGCAGTCTTTATGTACTTGTGGGGGGGGGGGTAAGAGGACACTTTTTTCTTTTTTTTTGGTCTCGAAAAAAAACAAAAAAACTCAAAAGGGGGGGGGGGGGTTTTCACGAAAAACATACACAAAACATACACATAAAAAAACTCAAGGGGGGTTTAACCCCCCCCCCCCCCCCCCCCCCCCCCTGCGTACGCGCCTGAGCAGTAGTATAAGCCCCCATCCCATCAAATTAGTTCTCACTACGTTCTGGAACCGTCCTGGAAAATCGTAAAACGGGTTGCGGTCGGGGTAAAATATATAAATAATGTATACGATCCGAGTTAATTCATAAACAGTCCACAATACGTCCATCTAGTCTGTACCCCGTCCACAGTCAGTTCATATCAAGTTCAGATCGGGTAATTTTGCCATTTCCAAGCAGTCCAAGCCCATTTTAATTGTTTATTGTAAAGCGCATAGAGAGGTCCTGATATGCGCTTTATTAATATAGCACGATTTACTCAAGAAATCAAGGACAAAATTACTGGGTCAGACCCTGTGGCACTTTATAGTAAAAATGACACCTGGCTGGAATGCTCCCCAGGGAGTGGAGAATGTGCATACATTGTGTGCGGGTAAGCCTGCATCCGATGACCGGGGTAATAATATATTATGTAAAGCGCTTTGAGAGGGCCTTCGGTCCTGAAAAGCGCTATATAAGAACTAGCTATTATTATTATTATTATTTAATACGAGTATGTTCATTATGTTTCCGCCTATTGTCCTTGCTTGCTTTCACATGGTTTCGTTTTTTGTATAAATCGCAACACATCTTAGGAATAATCATGGTAGACAAGGATGCTCTCTTCGACGAACTCTCAAAGAAGTTTCCAGCTGGAAAGTATTCAACGTTTTGCAGTCAAATGGGCGTTGGCTACGATGAAGCTAAGAGCATACTGAAGACATGTAAGGAGGATTACAACGACGCTCTGAGAGCCGTTCTATCTCAATGGGATCAAAAGATGAAGGGTGTCACCAGGAAACAACTAGAAGATGTCCTGGACGGAGCAGAGGTCGGTGGACTCTGTTCCATTGTGAGGAAACATTATGAAAAGGGTAAAATTCTGTCAATTCTAATAGGATGTATTCTTTTTGTTAACCCTTAGAGAGCGAGCCCGCGCACAGCGATTGTTTCCCCTGTGACGGAGCGATTTCGGTTATATCGCCAGTAATGAAAATTTGGCGGTGCTTTCTACTTTCATTGCTCATTGCGCCTCATTCAGTCATTGTCGTGATTTTTAGTAAATGTAAAAATGAAAGATCGGACTTTTTTTCTTTCTAAAAATGTAAGTTTTGTTTATCATTACGAAAAATACAGTCTGTTATTTTTGAGGGGAATTGGCGTCTAATTTTGCTGAAGCTTCACGTCTTTCCTTTTCAATACACTCACAATACAAATTGCGTAAGCACCGCCGCACGCACAGATCGGTCGATACCTCCATTCATTTCCCCCATTGTCAATGATTGTCGTCTGCTAAAGCTCGGCCGATTATCAACCGAGCCATAAATAATAGGCCTAAGCCTTCATTTTACGGTTTTCGACACAATATTGTAATAAATAGTAATGATAATAACAATTATTTTCTTCATCTTGCACTCGCTTTTCTTCATTGCCAGAAAACTTGTTTTTATGTTGCCTTGTATTTTTTTCTTCAACAATGGTAGCATCTTTGCCCAGGAAAAGTCTCATATTCGTGGCTATATCGCCGGAGTTGCTCAAGACAAGAGTGATATTCCGGGGGGAGAGAGAGGAAGAGTAAGGGGTCGTTTTTCAGAACATAACATTTGAACATTTCATATGCTCGCTCAAACCAAGACCGGCTTTAGGTTGATCAAGATATTTTACTCAAACCTGCTCTAAAATGGTTACATGCCCTCGTAAAGGTATATAAGTTAGAGTGGTTGTTTGTATTGTCATGTAGGCTTACATCCTCTTCTTTCGAAACGGTAAACTTCCAGAGTAGTTACTTCTTTATAATCTTTTGTTCCTCTTTGGGTGGGGATAAGCCTTTCATAAAAGAGGTCCGTACATGAATGATTCGCTAAATTGGTCAAGTTTATAAAATGAACAGCGTACCCTACATCGATAAGGCTTAGAAGCCTTAGATTATATGATGAAAAAAATGCCACACCGGTAGGGTAGATAAATATAAATAAGTAATCAGGGTCGAAATCGAACTGATAATACGACCCGTAATACGAATATCTGAAATGCGGAAGGGTGCATACGGAACTTGGAAGTAGCGTCAAGCAAAAATCCTGGCAAGAATATAGAACGGACGCGCGCGTACGCGTCCGTCTCCAGCTGTAAGGGTATTTCGGGCCTTTTTTTCGATCCGAACACTAACTGAGAGTAATTTTTTTTTTGTTCAAATGATATATCACTTTTTCTCGATTTTTTTCTACGCAACTATATTATTTTTTTAATAGATGAGAGGAATATATATCTAGATAATAATTCGAAGAACTTTAGCACATAATAGCTAATAATAAGCTGGAAAACTTTGTCAACATAATTATTAGGGATATATCTCGGCTTCTGTAGAAGCCCGTCGTCACAGACTTAACAACTTGCTCGGCTTCTGTAGAAGCCCGTCGTCTCCAAAGTGTTAATATGTATATATATATTTTGAAATAATCAAAAAAATCTCATATTAGGATATTTATAAATATAAAGTTAGATATGTTTTAAACATGCATCGGTGTTTGGTACACCTTTAAGCTGGAAATCATGTATGTTGTACCAAAACCAAATTGTCATCGTTTCAAGCAGGGTGAGCGGAAGTAAAATAGGATGATTCGGAACGACAACAAATTCGTTCACAAAAATAAAGACTCGATCCTTATAACGTTTTAATTTAGAATTTAGTTGCAGTCCATGATGAGCTATCGTAGAATCTGACCTGGGGGTGTTTCATAAAGTTCGTAAAGTTACGCATAACTTTACAACGACTTGAATATGAAGTGCCAGATAAGATGCCTAAAGTTTTTCCTAACGTTTTCACAAATTGTGACTATATTTCCAATAATCTCAATTAAATTATGGCAAAAAATATACTTTGTATTAAAAATGTTTGTTATAATAAGAATGTTAATCTACATCTGCACAGTTGAACTTTAGTTTTGGTTTGATTTATTTATTTACCAACAGCAATACATTTCATACATTTCATACAATAATTTACATTATACAGGAAGAGAAACTATTGGTTGGTAAAAGGGGCCAGATAATAGCACATGTGCTAGTCTAGCCTAACCCCTTACTAAACAGCTAAACAAAGTATTTTGGTACAAATCAGTTTAGAGAACGTAACAAAACAAAAAATAATGAATTTACTTTTACAATCGATACTTAAAAAAAAACAAGAATCAGTACTCAACAATGTTTTACAATATACAAACTAATAATGTAAAATATGATTTATGAATTGTGTACACTTGATATTTCATTCATGACTTGTTCAACAATTGACTTGTAACAGAATTCCGAAACCTATTTCTAGACCTTGTCAATCTGACATCAACAGGTAATCTATTCCAAAATTCACTGCCCACAAAAGACAATGAAAATTGATCTTGTGTCGTTCTTAATTTTGGAAGACGCAATTGTGCACCTTCTTTTTGTCTTGTGGAATAGCTATGTTCTATAATGTCACAGTACTCTATCAAAATATGAGGCAAATTGCCATTGACTAGATCAAACATGAAAGTAGAAATTGATAAATCATGTAAATTATACACATTTAGGATTCGCAATCTTTTAAATAATGGATCTGAAGGAGTTCTCCATTCACTAAATGTTATGGCACGAACTGCCATTTTCTGTGAATATAATATACTTCTTAGGCTAGTCTTATAAGTGCTTCCCCACACCTCTATTTCGTAAGAAATGTGTGGTTGTATAAATGCTTTATATAATAATATCAGAGTACGGCTAGGAACAAAATGTCGCAATCTAAATAGCACTCCAACTTTCTTTCTAATACACTGATTTACAAAACGAATATGACTATTCCAAGACAAATGTTTATCAATGTGAACCCCAACAAAAGTGGCAACATCAACCTCTTTAATTTCCTCGCCAGCGATTTTTAGTTTACCATTTATACCTATTTTTTTCCTCCTACTACATATTAACATGAAATTAGTTTTCATTGAATTAATTGTAAGTTTGTTAGCAGTGCACCACTTATGTATCTTCTGTATGTTGTTATTCACTTCATTTACATCAATTTCACCCTGGTCAGCAGAAAAAGTATGGAATAGATTGGAGTCATCGGCAAACAGCCGAAAATTGGAAATAATCAGTAACAGTTGGCAAATCATTTATATAGATTAAAAACAGAGTTGGCCCTAATACTGATCCTTGTGGAACACCACATCTTATCTTTTTCCTTTCTGATAACGTTTGATCACACTGAACAAACTGAAATCGGTTAATGAGATAATCCTTAACCCATTCTAGAGGTAACCCTCGAATGCCATAACTAGATAGTTTACCTAGTAATATATTATGATTAATTGTGTCAAATGCTTTTTTAAAGTCGATGAACATACCCAGAGTTACTTTTCCCTGATCTATAGATTTCAAAGTTGAATTTATCAAGTTGATCAAAGACAATTTAGTGCTATATTTCTTTCGGAATCCATATTGATGGTAATAGAATATATCATTTTTTTCTAGAAATTGTATTAATCTGATATTTATCAATTTTTCTTAAACTTTACCGATGACAGGTAAAACCGATATTGGTCTATAATTACCTGGATCTTCTCTTGGCCCTTTTTTGTGTAGGGGAGTAACCTTTGCAATCTTTATTTCATCTGGAACCTTGCCAGTTTCTAATGACAAGTTAAATATATATGCCAGTGGATGTGAAATATATGGAGCACTATCTCTAATTAATTGCACTGGAATGTTATCGTGACCACAAGCCTTTTTGGTATCAAGTAGCAGAACTTGACTCTTAACTTCAACTGCAGTTATTGGTTTCCAAAATAAAGATTGCTCTATATTCTGCCCCGAAAAATCACCATATGCTACATCTGTATTCGGCAATTCATCTGCTAAATTCGGTCCAATATTTACAAAAAAGTCATTAAATTCATTCACAATATCAGATTGAGATGTAAGTTACATATTTTCTCCACGAACCTTCTTAGTTGATGCAGTTACAAATTGATTAAGCATCCCATTTGGCTTTTCATATATAAGTCGTTCGTAAAGTCATGCGTAACTTTACGAACGGCTTTATGAAACACCCCCCCCCCCCTCCCCACTGGCAACATGTCAAAATATATCGTACATTTTCACCTATCGAAAACCGGAGCATGTGTATATTTTTCTTGTTCGTTTCATAGATTAGAAATTTATATTTATAGTACATGAAGGCCTATTAACTGCACCTATAAAAACAATTATAAAATATTAAAGTAATACGTGGTCTTCTTGGTCTCTTTTCACAGTTTCCAATAAAGACCTTCACCTGGACTGGAAGCAGTAAGGAACATTTCACTTGTCTAGGCATCGTCTCATGTGTTGGCGTCATTGTGTTTATCTCAAACCAAATTAACGAATTAACGGAGAATCTACGCTAAATATTGAAATAAATTAGTGGAGATACCAGTACTACACCATTCTTTCATTTTCCTCTGTTGCTGCTATCGCTCCTACCTCTAGTACTACTACTACTACTGCTGCTGCTACTAGTACTACTACTACTACTTCTACCGCTACTACTAGTACTACTACGTTAATTTCCAGGACTGTGTATTCATTTTGTTCATAGTTGATACTTTATAGTTGCAAATTATATTATTGTATATACACTTCAGTCTGTACCACATGTAGCTTATCATGTAATTCTAAATTTGTTGTGCCATAGTTATTTTCTTTACTATCCTCCTGCAGGAGATTAATCAAGTTTCTTGATCATTTAAGATGAGTACAGAAGATAAAACTCGAGGTCACTCTAAAAAACTGGGAAAAATATATTCAAGGCTAGATATTAGAAAATATTTGTTTGGCAATAGAGTTGTGGAACTGTGGAACGGTCTCCCAGAAAACGTTGTGGCAGCTGGGTAGGTCAATTCATTAATAATAGACTTGATAGTCACTGGTCAAAGAATCCGAGCCTTCTATATGAGCCAGTCTATGTGTTGTCTGTTGTCTCACGTTAGCACACAATCTCCATAGAAGAATTCTGGAACGATGAACAGGCTCAGACCTACAACATCGTGTATTAAAGTAAAGTAAAAAAGTAAAGTATTATAAATGTTAAACCTTAGTTATACACTATACATTCAATATTTATACTTGATGGTTAAGTGTCAAATAATATTTCCAATAACTGACCTCCTGTACAGATAATAAGGCACTCGTCATTATAAACTAATCTATCGTTCTATCGCATCTCGTTTATTTAAGACATTACACAACAGAGACGAATGCAGCTTTAAACAAAGGTATTTCATAATACTTGCTTTTAACATTCCACTAGGTTTAAAATTTCAGTCAAGAGACAGTAAACTGTCATCGTGTAAGTTTACTTTCTAAAAAATCAAAACAAATAAACCCCGTTGTCTATGCCAATCTGTATACAATCATAAACAATACCGACTACATGTATAGAAAGCATATTTATACAGAGTTTTGTTTATCATTCTTTCAAATGTTATTAAATTTTGCAGGGAAGATCACGATTTTGGTTTGTGATATATACGTGATAATAATTTCAAGGAGATCCGGGAAGCATGTATGCAATATTACGAGTATATATATATACATATATAATGTACCCCTGATAGGACATAATCGACCCCCCCCCCCCCCCCCCCCACCCATGTTACGTGATAATAATATTCAGGGAATATATTTCAGTATAAGTTTGATGGCATAATACTGATCAAATGTCAAAAGACGAAAACGATACTTGTTATTGCATTCAAATAATGAAAATATTCAATCATACAATTTATATATTTAGCCAATAGAATTGAGTAGTACAGGTACGCCTGACCTCATGTGAAATTTAGCACAGTACTCTAAAACAAAAAATCAAACAAATATTTGAATTCGAGTGATTTTTGTGATAGTCTTCTTCAATTCGTTCTCGTAGTTGTTTACCTTTAGTAATTTATTGATTTTTATACATTTGTGAAGTATTATTGTTATGGGAAATAAATGAGTTTATGAACTCAAAAATAAAGGAAGAGTAAGTCTATTTGTTTGTTTAGAATACGATGTATACCAAGATCTATTTCCATTGCAATTGTGAAAGAATGTCCCAACAATTACTAAAGACTATTTATGTGTGGTCGTCTGGAGGGAAACGTGATTGTGTGTCAATTCAATACTATCAACAAATATGGCCAAAAGCGTGCGACGTTTTACAATAGACAACAAAGTTGTTAAGACTTTCTAAAAATCAACCTAAGGCCATTTCAATAGACTTGTGCGCAGGGGCGTAGACAACGGGGGGGGGGGGGGATGAGGGGGATGCATCCCCCCACCTCACAAGGTGGGGGGGGGGGGGATGGCATGTACAATCATCCCCCCCAGGTTTTGGGGAATGATATTTGCTTACTTAATAAGTCATAATGATGATAATAATAGTAATAATAATAATGATAACAGTTATAATATTAATAATAATAATAATTATGATGATGATAATAATAATCCTCATCATTATTGTAATTGTGTTTATTGTTATTAGCCGCATTCACACGGTGAAAGCCAATTCAGACGGTAAAAAAAAGAAAATCTTACAAGTATTTTGTGGTTATCTTGTGGTTTGGAAACCACAAGATAACCACAAGATTAAACAAGCGCGGATCTACGGGGGGGGGGGTTAAGGGGGTTTAAACCCCCGCCCCCCCCCCCCTTGGGCGGCCCAAAAAAAAAAAAAAAAAAAAAGGAAAAAAAAAAAAAAAAAAAAAAAAAAAACGCACGCTGGAGAGAAACCCTTTCAAGTGCAAATATTGTGAGAAGATATTCAACTCATCTGGTAACTTAACCAAACACATGATAACTCTGGATATAACTGTGTATTTAACTGTTACTTGATTTAAAAAGACGTTATCATGCACTGCTTTTTATGGTCTCCATTGTGTTAATAGATGCCAGGAAAACATCACTTACGGGGTTCAAATAAACACCCCAAAAAAAATCGGCTCGCCGCTTCGCGGCTCGTGGACGATGCTCTGCATCGTCATTATTTTGGTCAACCCCCCCCCCTTAGCAAAAAGCTAGATCCGCCCCTGAGTCATCCCCCCAGGTGTACGAACCTGTCTACGCCACTGCTTGTGCGTCACATATTGAAATGTATGAGCATGACAATGACGTATCACGTAATCCGAACATGATTTCTATGAGAAACAAACAGGTATTGACATTGCCCTTGAGTTGATTTCTCGAAAGTCCTTGCGATTGTATTGGAGAGGTTCGGTGCCATGTGCAGATATGAAATCAGATGATGATCCATAGAATATTGATAAATGCTCTGGTTTCAAGAGTCGATAATCTATAAGTGTACATGAATAACAATTCGATGGCGTACCTATACTTATAGATCTCTTTTTATGGAACCTGTATAGTTTAATTTTTGTTGCTAGTTTTTTAAAAGCGTTTTCAGATTACAGCTATATTCTTGATGACCGGCTGTTTTGCCAAATTGAAATTCAAGCAAAAAATACGACTCCTCCTTTAGATTAAAGAATTTTCCAACATTTGTTTTTCTTCAATGGCGTGTACGTGAACTTTAAAAATGTTTATGTTATAACACATGCATGAATATTTCATTGTTGCTTACCGCATACTAAATATATATTTTATATCAATATGAATATATACCCTGTTCATACAAATAATTTCAGTTCTTTCAGCATGTTTTTACAATTGCGTAAAAACATTCATTTCATATGCTACACTTTCTATACAGGGTAAACATTCCGCTCATTTAACATGTAGTTTATTCAGGACTTGGGCCACACGGAAACAGTAACCCACCGTATCAGAACAGTAGACGAGGAGCCTGTTAAGCTCCCTTACAGACGTATCCCTCCATCCCAGCTGGAAGAAGTAAGAGAGCATATCCGAAAGCTCCTAGAGAAAAAGGTTATCAAGGAAAGTACAAGCCCTTATGCATCACCAATAGTATTGGTTCGCAAAAAAGATGGTACATTGAGGCTATGTGTGGACTACCGCAAATTGAATCAGAAAACTAGGAAAGATGCCTATCCAATACCAAGGATTGACGAATCAATGGATGCGTTACATGGTGCACAATGGTTTTCGACACTTGATCTATTGTCGGGCTATCACCAAGTGGCTATGGATGAGAGGGACCAGCACAAGACAAGCTTCACAACACCCTTCGGCTTATACGAATATGTACGTATGCCTTTTGGATTGTGCAATGCGCCAGGAACGTTCCAGCGTCTTATGCAAATTTGCCTAGGGGACCAGTTCTTCTCGTCTGTCTTGTGCTATCTGGACGACATTTTAGTGTATTCGTCTACCTTTGAAGAACAGCTCGAGAGACTAGACCGCGTATTTGACAGGCTTCGTGAACACGGCCTAAAGATCAAGCCCTCAAAATGTGAACTTTTCCGTCCAGAAGTGAAGTATTTGGGCCATAAAGTTTCCAGAGAGGGCGTGATGACGGATCCGGACAAGATAGAGGTGGTAAGGAGCTGACCAACACCAATGAATCTGAAAGAGCTACGCTCTTTCCTAGGGTTCAGCTCTTTCTATCGACGATTTGTGAAGGGATTTTCACAGACTGCTGGTCCCCTGCACAGTCTGGTTGCCATCCAAGTTGAGAGAAGGAAAGAAAGAAAAACAATACCCTTTGCATTGTACCAGAACACCAGGCGGCATTTGAGGAGCTCAAAGAGAAACTGTGTCAACCGCCAGTGCTTGGCTATGCAGACTTCACAAAACCATTTGAGCTCGAGGTTGATGCAAGTCTACAGGGACTAGGCGCTGTTCTTTTCCAGAGACGAGATGGTAAGCGTCTGGTAATTGCCTATGCCAGTCGAACGCTCAGAGGTGCAGAGAAGAACATGGAAAGGTACTCCAGTATGAAGCTTGAACTACTGGGGATGAAATGGTCAATTTCAGAGAGATTCAGAGATTATCTTATCGGGAGTACATGTACAGTGTTTACAGACAATAACCCTCTGGCTCATCTTAACTCGGCGAAACTTGGGGCTGTAGAACAGCGATGGGTTGGCGCCCTCTCTGCATTCAACTTTGATGTACAATACAAACCTGGAGCGTCAAACAAGGTAGCTGGTGGATTATCTCGTCGCCCCCATGCATCACCAGACACTGCAGAAGAGGCGACATATACTTCTGATGGATGTTGTATGGTAGTGGGAGCTACTCGGTTGCCAGAGGAACTCCAGCACACTCATGTGAATTCCCAATCTTTCCAAGATGAAGGAGAAATGCAGGATAATGAGGAACCCAGGGAACAGTTGGAAGAATTTCAGCTTCTAGACTGGCTGGCTAACCATACCAAGGTTCTACAATGGGCTTACCAAAAAGCAGGGGAGAGACTTGAACATGAAGCATCTTATCGCAAGGCACACTACGACAAATCTGCCAAAGAGAGACCACTGACAGTTGGCACCAGAGTGTACCTAAGGAGCCATCCTCAAGGTAGACATACACTTGCTGATGGGTGGCGATCAACGGTATACAAGATTGTATCCCGACCAGGGAGAGGGAGCAGTCTATGCTATTGAGAAAGCAGATGGAAGTGGTGGTCTACGGACTGTCAACCGAAGGGAGCTAAAGGTGTGCCCAGTCAGGGAACAATCGGACCCTGTCATTCCCAAAACCAGAAAGGGGAGAACACGCAATACCTCCCAAGAGCAGACTGATAGCATTTCTGATGACTCCAGCTCAGCCATTGAAATAGTGGTATGGGATCTACCAGCTGAGTCCACTGACGAACAGCCTGATTTACATGTCTGGACCCCTGAACCAGAATCCAGTGATGAGCATGACCTCCTTTCCCCACCTCCACGTCCACGTCGAAGCCTGAGGTCGACTAAAGGGAAACACAGCAATCCTCTTCGTCTACCTCGGTCTGCAGCGACAGCTAACATCATCGATGGTAATGCCAGAGTAAAGCCAAGTGCACAGAACGTACATAGTGGAGTTTTGATTGACAGACTCCAAAGTGGTATTAATCGCCAGTTACATTGGGATGAAACCTCTACGTCATATTAAAATTAACTCTTACTCCCTAATATGGAACTATTATTGGAGAAAGCGGTTGGAATCTTGTGGACGATATCAGCGTTTGTGAACATAAAACTTTAATCGATATTATTGAAGAAAACAGTGAAAATATTGATTGATAAGATGTATTTGTGAACAAACACATTAATTATAGTTTTTCGTTCTTTTCATACAGGTATAGGAAAGAAATGTATTTAAAGTTGGGATTTGGGATTTGGGGAATTTGGCAAATTTATACTGTACACGTATCTTGGTACCTAGTATGCAACTATATGGAAAGTTTGAGGACAAACTTTGATTTTAGCAGGGAGATTGTGAGGGAATGAGAAATAGTTCTTTCTTTATAATGCAAAGTAGTCAGGGACAAAAGGAATGTACCTAAGGAGGAGTGATATGCCCCAGTGAACATACACTCACTGTATGCAGGTGAGCAGAGATGAGACTGGTTGTAGCTGTGCCTACATGAAGCTGTAATTGATGTCTCATCCTGATATTCTTGGTGTATATAGTTGATTTTGGACACCTTAATATGTGAGTACAGTATATAATTAACTCTCTAATGTTAAGATTTGCTGAGGTGCTTAATTGGATAGATTATGATTTGTGTGAAGAAGAGGGAGATTTAACTTTAATTTACATGAAGGATGCATGCTGGTAGTAATTGAGTTATGCCTATTAATGTTAGCAAGGCGTGATAGGACATTGTTTTTTGGTATTAAGCCTTGTATTGTGATTAGTTGGAGTATGTTTCTATATTGCTTAAGGCTGATAGAATGATTATGATAGCTCACTCATTTGGAGAATTGTGTTATATATATGTGAAAGTAATAAATAGGGAGTGGCCTTCATTGCAGATCTATTTACTACATGAATTTCATAGGCTGAGGTAAACTCAATATATATACAATGTTCATGTATGAACTAAATTGCATACACTGTATAATATGGAAGATGATCTGGAAAGCAGATGTAGCAAGTAATTATTTGTGATCATAATGATGCAATACTTACTGTAATTTTTGTGTCTTTTAATTGTCTACAGCAACTGAAGTGACTTCATGCAGTCAAGGGTCTTCTACCCTCTTTTGTTAGTTGAACAGCATGAAATAAAGATTGGCCTCATACCCAATAGAACCGCAACAACTGCTTCGTCTGATTTATGACTTTGAGTCGATACCCTCACATAAATACATTTACATTATTATTATTATCATTATTATTATAACGCCCAACGTCATTTCATATTTTTTCTAAACGGACGCTATCCAACCTTACAATAAGAGAGCGAAAAAGATAATCACATACAACTTATACACTCTACACCAGGGGTGGCGGAGTGTCTGCCGAAATGGGGGGGGGGGGGGGTACCAAAAAAGAAAGCGTCCTTTCTGGGGGAAAAGGAGCACTACAAATGGAAACCTCAACGCGAAAATATACAATTTTAGACATTGGTATACTATTAATTCGAGCGAGATTTTAATAGGTCAATTTATCAGATGTGAAAAGGCTTTTATGTGAAGGAGGAAGGGGCTGTCTTTTTTTTTAATGGGGCTCATTTATTACAAGGAAAGGGGGCACTTTTATTAGAAATGAAAAGGGGCATGCACGTGTCACAATAAAAGGGACACTTATCAGAGGTGAAAAGGGGTTCTTATAAGAAGGGGAAGGGGCACTTCTTACAATGAAAGGAAAAGGGGCAGTTGTCAAAGTAAAAGAGGCACTTTGGGGGTACTTTATAAACTTTGTGGTAATTTTTTTCAGTGGGTTTCAAGCATTGCCTATTAAAAATAGGCCTACATTTGACATTCAAAACTAACACTTGGACATGGTCATGCTGTATTTCATCACATTTTCACCATAATATGGCATGCGAGGCACATAGGCATTATGTATATTATGTCATCACAACGTTGGTGGGTGTAAGAGATTTGGAAAGTACATACACGTTGCACATTGCATTCAATGGTTTTAAAACAAGGCATGCATGCTATTTTTTTGGTCTAGAACCTTGGATGTTGTTATTAGTGATAATGCACTCGAACTAATGCTGATACATCCCTTCATTTCACCTTACAACTTGATGTATCTTCACAAGATCTTCATGATGCAAGATTCAAACATAATTCAAACAATAACATGTACAGAGATCTTTTCGATGCTACATGTTAGCTGATTATCCACGATCACGCCCTCTGTAGTGAATACAAAAATTATACCTATTAGGAAATTTCCCTTTTGATTGACCTTGCTCTAAAATACCATGATTATTGAATCAACGGAATAGCAACTAGTGTGTTAGATTGTGAGCATCAGAAGGGGTTGTAATCTCAACAGAGCGGAATTCAAATTTTTCTTCTATCTAAACAAGGTAAGCAGTGATTCATTTATATTGTTGAGAATACCAAAAATGAAATATTATATACCCAATTAATTTCCCAATGTGTAGATTGCAATATAATATACCACACAAAATGGCAGAGTGTTGATATCAGGGTCCCGTCTTACATAGAGATTATATCAATCGCAACTATGTACACAATTAAGAGATAAGAGACTGCAAACTTGCGATCGATTGGAGGACTTCCGACTGATTTGGAACAATCGCAGCTCTTTGTAAGACGGGGCCTTGGGCTGTGATAAACACTGATGCACTGTTTCGCTCGTGTGTTAGGGCAGGGCGCGGCCAGTGTATTGCACGAAGTTTAGTTAGTGCCCATAGTGATAATGCACTGACTAACCTGAGTGCACACGAACTGCCCTAACACACGAGCGAAACAGTGCATTATTTGTTTTATAAGACGGGTCTGACATACAGTTTTACAATATAGTCTAGATCTAGAGTATAGATAGATATTAGATCTAGATCTAGGCCTAGATGGGGGATGGGAGTAAGATGAAATTACGCAAAAGCGTTATCGGTAGATATCGAGCATAGGTTTATTCCCGCCCCACCCCCTCACTCCGGGAACGGAGGGACCGCATGCGTGTTCCCAAACTCTCCGGCTCGTAACAAAAGAAAAAATTCTAACCGTATTGACTTTACACACCGGACTTATGCTGAAAGGGGGGGGGGGGGCTGCTGGGAACATGCATATGCGTACCCTAAATAACACTGAGTGGGGGTGGGGCCGGGGGTTTATTATCATTTTTGATTGGAGATGTTTGGCACGGTGGGAAAATAGATGCACGCCCGCGTGATGTCAATCGACCAATCGGATTGCTTATATATTCTAGTACCCATCTTATAATACACCAGTTCACGGTTACAACAGTGCGCATGCGCTGACATGAGCGCAATTTTAATAGACGGGTAAACAAACGGGTAAACAAACCACTGACCTCTAGAGGTCAGTTTACCCGTAATTTAAGACGGCGCCCATACAAATATGATGTGAGCGCACAGCGCAGGCAGTGACGCAACTGAAAACATTGATGACACTGCCTGCGCTGTGCGCTCTCATCATATTTGCATGGGCGCTATCTTAATTTACGCGTAAACCACTGACCTCTAGAGGTCAATGGTTTGTTTACCCGTAAATTAAAATGGCGCCCATAACCGTAAACTGGTGTATACAGGTTTACTTTTTGTGCACGCACCAAGAAATGGATAACTGCTCCGTATAATTATGTCGTCTGGATTGTAAATGTCCTTTTCGCGGGGTAGTTGTCTGAGTTGGATAGTAAACATGATAATACCTATCCTGCCTATTGAGGTGACTTGCTCCATGAGCTGGTTTTCCTAGAGTGATAAGTGTTTCAGGTTAGTCAAATGGGGTACCAGTAATTAGTCAGTGATAGTTAATCAGGGAGAGGGCATTAAGGGGCGTGGCATGCCTGACAGCTCTAATAGAGAATAATAAAAGTACAGTGAAATGTAACTGTAATTTTTTCATAGAAATATACTACATATACTAAGCAGATATTATGAATAGAGTACCTCGCTATCCGAATATGGGGTGCCTGAATATGACATTATGAGGTTGTGGTAAACAAGCGCTGGAACTGTTCTTAATAAAGACGTTAATATTTAACTAAGTGATTCTTTATTGTCTGGTCATTATTCTTGATAATATCGCACCACTCCGTGACAGATGTCGAAGCTTTATTTTATATACTGAATAAACTCATAACACTTCCTAAACTATTCATTTATTTTTATACAAATAATGCACTGCAGTGAGGGCATTAGTAAGAATTACCCACATGCAAGGTACCTTTGGAACAGTTTAACACGCCCGAGGCGATAGCCGAGGGTGTTTGGACTGTTCCAAATGTACCGAGTGTGGGTAATTTTACTAATGCCCGAACAAAATGCTGTGTATTATTTGTTTTATAAAATTATGACGTGGATCCTTGTTATTTCATAAATCACCCTCATCTCAAAGTTCGTACTTTAATCATTCTAGGTCTATCTATGACTGATCTAGATCTTACTACTGCGTTATAATGTCCGCGGCAGCCAGTTTCGCGAGTAAAAGTAAAACGATACATCTCAATGGTTGCAATCGCAAATTGATCGCCAATGACCGGTCATTACCATAGGTTAATGACCGGTAGTTATCCAAATTTTGCGTTGTGCTTAATAAATGCATGGTCACGTGTAGCTTTCAACCAATCATTTGATTAGGATCTACGTCATCATTTTATAACAAATATTAATCTGCATCACTTTGGTCCAATACGTGGGGTATATAAATAGCACACTTGCATGGCGCTGGACGAATATGCAAGTCCATTTCCATCTATAGAGAAGTTAAACAGGACATTTTGGATTTTATTTTATGATTTAACCTTTGAATCCCGATCCAATTATTTCGTTATCGCAATATCTTCTCCTTCTCCTCCAGTCGTTAATTATCATGTTTACTCAAAGACATGTTATTTTACTTACAGTTATCGTGTCAGTACATGTACAACTTTATATTCATCATGTTTATTGGTTACATCTCCCTGCTTTATAGTACAACGTCCTGGACCGGGCCAAATGTTTCAATAATCATTAGCATTGTGCGTTTTACTTCGTATCTTTCATATTATGAGCAATAAAATACATTCGCTGATATTGTCTATTGTCTATACTGATTGATGAAAAATGAACACAAACGATTGTCATTATAATCATCATTATTATTATTATTATCATTAATATTATTATTATTGTAGTCATCATCGTCAAGAACATCTTCATCATCATTATTTTTCTTATTACTACATTAATTTTTATCAATAATATAATCAGGTGAAATGTAGAAAAGAGAACTTGACTTTAAATTTAAACCAAAAACTGATGCTGTATACTTTACCACCACTGTATTGCATACACGTCATGAGTGCTTTATTTATAAGCATATTTGTTCAGTTGAGTTCCATAGGGGGAAATGTAGCCTTTCATGGTGTCATATCAACGAGGAAAATTTCACTGCATTACAGCGTACTTTCTTGAGATCATATTTATTTAGACCACTTCTTGTGGATGAACAGAATCATGTGTTATTTAAACAAAAATATTTCAACATTCCTTATGTTTAATAATATAAGTTGTCGAAAGATTAAATATTATTTTGTATTTAAGAGTAATAATAAAACTAACAATAACATAATTGTTTATGCTAGTGTGAAAGAAACGGTCATCGAAAATGTGTCTCTAATAATTACTGCTCTTAAAGTGAGGTCATAATTGGAAGGGGAAAAAAGATAGGTGCAATGTTTGGATTCAAAAGATCATTTCACATGTTTATATAGTCTCGTGTACAGATTTCCGTGTCAAGTGCAGAAGATTTTCAGCAACTTCAGCCCATTTCTTATTAATTTTATGATTTTAAAAATCGCACAGTAAACATAGATTTCCATGTGATAAGTAATCAATCTTTTCCAGTCGCTTCCAAATAGATTTTTTTTTTTTTTTGGGGGGGGGGGGGTCACAATGCAATGGCTTGTTTACCTCATTATATTGAATGATTGTGAGAATATGATTTACTTTTGATAGATAAAGTTCATATCTTGTCAGAATGACGTTGATTAATAAATAAAGTTTTGAAACGGTTTAAACTTTATATATAAAGTTTAAACCAGACTGTTACAAGCATTTCATATAAAAGAGGCAATAAATTATTATTTGGGTAACACTGTATATTCACCCTTTATACATCCAGATGCAGTGACTTTTGTTATAGTCAATAACAATTTTTTTCGGGACACATGTTTACTTCCTCCTCCATATTCCATATTCATTGAACAATGATAATGCTATTCAGTTCGTCTAGGAATACTGTTTTTTTTTCTTCTATCCGGATACAAATGCATCATTCAAATATAACATAGACGGTTATGCAGCACGCAGTCACATAAATTAAGCACTGGTAATTTTCAATTTTCAAGAGCCTTTGTATTGAACTTAACATCACGTTAGTTTTGCATGCTCTACCAGTCGGTTATTGTATGGACTTGAACAATTTATTGTGGACAAAGAAAGCTCCATGTAGCTCTGCGCACATTAAAGGGATAGTTGAGTTCTTGTTTCAGACCACAAATGCCTCCAAAATGCATGGTTACTGCTCTTATTCTTATTTATGACATTTTTAGTGCTCTTTAATTTAGAACCTAAAATTGCTATGAAGGTAATTTTAGACCCCAAAATGTGTAAAAATTTAGCCAATACGATTGTACCAATTCAGCTCCACTTTCAAACAAATACGATGACCGCTAATTAATCAATTGATTAATAATACCAATACACGGATCGGCTGGCTCTGCGTATTATAACCAACACGAAAAAGCCATCAATCCAGTAGTTATTATCACTGTAACTATTACTATAATTATCATTATCATCATCACTATCATCTTTAACTTTCAATTTTGAGAGCTTATATTTAAGTAAATTGGTTGAAACTACTATCATTTTTCAACTCTGCTAGAAAGAAAAAAATACTCAACCAAGGGCCCAACGTCTGTCACGGATTGGTCGTTTATGACTTAAGTGAAAACATATATTTTCATTATACAATATTCAATAACACTATAAATAGAGGATAAAGGAAACCTTAACGCTATTTCGGCAATTTTGGCAATTTCCGTATTTTTTTAGGGGGCGTTTTGATTAAACATTAGAATACTATATACTGTATAATGGAAATATTCTTTTAATTTCTATGCCTATCATACTGATCCTATTTAACTTTAATTACTTAAAGAAATTAATATCGATTGTTTTTTTTCTTTCACGATTATTATTGATATTGATGTTTTACCCTCTAAGTTGTTAAAAGAATATGAATATGATAAAGATAGCGAGATTATATAGCCACTGTAAAAGGGATATTTACGAACAGAAAAAGATTTGTGAGGTCGCAGTGCGAAAGTTTATATCTTATAAAGGAGGGGAAAACCCAATCCTGATAGGGTCATTGGCGCAATCTCATTATGGAACACTGGAAAGACCTTTAATAAGTAGCATAATCATATCAACTATAAATACGAGTGAGCATAGCGAGCGAGCTTTGGATGAAATTACTCTTAGTCGCTTTATTAAGGGCACATTTAAAAGAAAAAGAGGACACTTGTCAATAGGAATAAAAACACGTATTAGAAAGAAAAGGGGGACGTATCATTGTTAAAATAAATATGAAAACGTACACTTAACGCACGTGTAAAGAGGCACTCATCAGAGATTAAAAAGGGGCACTTCAAATGGACCCCTATTAGAAAGGAAAATAGGTATGTGTGAAAATAAAGGGTGCGCCTGTCCGAGTTGAAAAGGGGCAGTCATTACAAGGGGAAAGGGCGCTTCTTACGAAGGAAAAGGGGCACCTCTCAGATTAAGATAGTGGCAATTACCAAAGGTGAAGGGTAACTTATCAAAAGTAAAAAGGAGCACTTCTCGTACCTGAAAATGGGCACTTACTAAGGATTAAAAAGGACACTTATGAAAATGGGCACTTATTGCAAAGGAAAATGGGAACTTGTCGAAGGAAAAGGGACACGTGTCAATATAAAATGGGCACTAATCAGAGATGATCACTACTTCTTACAAGGTAGTAGGGGCTCTTGCTTAGGTTAAAGGTTTTTTTACTACGTAAAAAGGGGCACTTCTTACAAAGCAAATGGTGCACTTTGGGGGTACTTGAAGAAGTGGGGGGGGGGCACAATGTCCCCTCCCTAACCACCCCCAGAGCACCGAGACTCTGAATGGCTTCTGCATACGATTCTACCGCAGC